>LR990223.1:0-17184 GCA_905147375.1 Hylaea fasciaria | reverse complement strand
CATGATTTAATAATTTTATTTTAATAACCTGACAAAAAATTACCCCTATAATTTTATTATCTTATTATTTTAATAAAAATTTATTAATTTTAAGAATTATATTAAATATCATTATTGGAGCTATTGGAGGATTAAACCAAACATCCCTCCGAAAAATAATAGCATTCTCCTCCATTAATAATTTAGGATGAATAATTTCATCTATTATAATTAGAGAAAATTTATGGATATTTTATTTAATAATATACTCATTTTTAATTAGTATTATATGCTTATTTTTTTATACTATAAATACTTATTTTATTAAACAATTATTTATTATAAATATGAATCCTATAATTAAAATTAATTTACTAATTAATTTTTTATCTTTAGGAGGACTCCCCCCTTTTATTGGATTTTTCCCAAAATGAATCGTTATTAATTTTTTAATAATAAATAATTATTATTTTTTAACATTTATTTTAATTATAATAAGATTAATTATATTATTTTTTTACACTCGAATTATTTATTCATCATTTATAATAAATTATATTAAAATAAAATGATCTAAAATTTATATTAAAAATAATTTATTTTCAAGAATTAATTTTTTTTCAATTTTCTCAATTATAGGAATTATTATAACAACTATATTTTTTTTTTAGGTTAAGGTTTTAAGTTAAATTAAAACTAATAATCTTCAAAATTATTTATAAAGAAATATTCTCTTTAAGCCTTAATAATATTTTATTATAACTTAAAATTTGCAATTTTATATCATTTTTTGAATATAAGACTATATTTATAATAAAATAATAAAAGAGAATATTTCTCGTTAATAAATTTACAATTTACCGCTTAAACCTCAGCCATTTTATTTTTTAAACTAAATAAATAAATAATAATACATATTATATATATATATATATATATATATATATTTAATAGCGAAAATGACTCTACTCAACAAATCATAAAGATATTGGGACATTATATTTTATTTTCGGAATTTGAGCTGGAATAGTAGGGACTTCTTTAAGTTTATTAATTCGAGCTGAATTAGGAAACCCAGGTTCTTTAATTGGGGATGACCAAATTTATAATACTATTGTAACAGCTCATGCTTTTATTATAATTTTTTTTATAGTTATACCAATTATAATTGGAGGATTTGGTAATTGATTAATCCCATTAATATTAGGAGCTCCTGATATAGCTTTCCCACGTATAAATAATATAAGATTCTGATTATTACCCCCCTCTATTACCTTGTTAATTTCTAGTAGAATTGTAGAAAATGGGGCAGGAACAGGTTGAACTGTTTACCCCCCTTTATCTTCTAATATTGCACATGGGGGAAGATCTGTTGATTTGGCTATTTTTTCATTACATTTAGCTGGAATTTCATCTATTTTAGGGGCTATCAATTTTATTACAACAATTATTAATATACGATTAAATAATTTATCATTTGATCAAATACCTTTATTTGTGTGAGCTGTAGGTATCACAGCATTTTTATTACTTTTATCTTTACCTGTATTGGCGGAGCTATTACAATATTATTGACAGACCGAAATCTAAATACATCTTTTTTTGACCCTGCAGGAGGGGGAGACCCTATTTTATACCAACACTTATTTTGATTTTTTGGCCACCCTGAAGTATATATTTTAATTTTACCGGGATTTGGTATAATCTCACATATTATTTCTCAAGAAAGAGGAAAAAAGGAAACTTTCGGATGCTTAGGAATAATTTATGCTATAATAGCAATTGGGCTTTTAGGATTTATTGTTTGAGCTCATCATATATTTACAGTTGGAATAGATATTGATACCCGAGCCTACTTTACTTCAGCAACAATAATTATTGCTGTACCAACAGGAATTAAAATTTTTAGTTGATTAGCTACCCTTCATGGAACACAAATTAAATTTAGACCCTCTATTTTATGAAGATTAGGATTTGTATTTTTATTCACAGTAGGAGGATTAACAGGGGTAATCTTAGCAAACTCTTCAATTGATATTACTTTACATGACACTTATTATGTTGTAGCCCATTTTCACTACGTCCTCTCAATAGGAGCAGTATTTGCAATTCTAGGAGGATTCATTCATTGATACCCCTTATTCACAGGGCTATCTTTAAACCCTTATATATTAAAAATTCAATTTTTTATTATATTTATCGGAGTAAACTTAACTTTTTTTCCACAACATTTTTTAGGATTAGCAGGGATACCTCGACGATATTCAGATTACCCTGATTCTTATATCTCATGAAATATTATTTCTTCATTAGGTTCTTATATTTCATTATTAGCAGTCATATTAATATTAATTATTATTTGAGAATCTATAATTAACCAACGATTAATCTTATTTCCTTTAAATATGCCATCTAATATTGAATGATTACAAAATATACCCCCAGCAGAACATTCGTATAATGAATTACCTATTTTAAGAAATTTCTAATATGGCAGATTATATGTAATGGATTTAAACCCCATTTATAAAGGATTATCCTTTTTTTAGAAATGGCAACATGATCTAACCTTAATTTACAAAACAGAGCCTCCCCTTTAATAGAACAAATTATTTTTTTTCATGATCATACTTTAGTTATTTTAATTATAATTACTATCTTAGTAGGATACTTAATAATTAGATTATTATTTAATAAATATATTAACCGATTTTTATTGGAAGGACAAATAATTGAATTAATTTGAACTATTTTACCAGCAATTACTTTAATTTTTATTGCTTTACCATCATTACGATTATTATATCTTTTAGATGAATTAAATAACCCTTTAATTACTTTAAAATCAATTGGACATCAATGATATTGAAGTTATGAATACTCAGACTTTCACAATATTGAATTTGACTCTTACATAATCCCAACCAATGAACTTTCAATAAATAATTTTCGCTTATTAGATGTAGATAATCGAATTATTTTACCTATAAATAATCAAATTCGAATTTTAGTAACTGCAACAGATGTAATCCACTCTTGAACAATCCCATCCTTAGGGGTCAAAGTTGATGCTAACCCAGGACGACTAATCAAACTAATTTTTTCATTAATCGACCTGGAATTTATTACGGACAATGTTCAGAAATTTGCGGAGCAAATCATAGCTTTATACCTATTGTTATTGAAAGAATCTCAATTAAAAATTTTATTAATTGAATTAATAATTATTCTTCATTAGATGACTGAAAGTAAGTACTGGTCTCTAAACCATTTAATAGTAAATTAACGTTTACTTCTAATGGAAAGAATTAGTTAAATTATAACCTAAATATGTCAAATTTAAATTATTACTAAAGTAATATTCTTTTATCCCACAAATAATACCAATTAATTGAATATTTCATTTCTTTTATTTTATTTTAATTTTTATTATATTTAATATTATAAATTATTATATTATAAACAATAAAAACTTTGAAAATAATAAATTCAATAATTTAAAAGTAATAAAAAATTTCATTTGAAAATGATAAGTAATTTATTTTCAATTTTTGATCCTTCAACTAACCTACTTAATTTATCAATTAATTGAATTAGAACTATTTTAGGGTTAATATTTATTCCTTATAGATTTTGATTAACCCCAAATCGACATTATTATTTATGAAACTTTATTATATTAAAACTACATAATGAATTTAAAACTTTATTAAAAAATAACTATTTTCAAGGATCTACTTTTATTTTTATTTCATTATTTTCATTTATTTTATTTAATAATTTTTTAGGATTATTTCCATATATTTTTACAAGAACTAGTCATTTAACTTTATCTTTATCTATTTCACTACCTTTATGATTAAGATTTATATTATATGGATGAATTAATAATTATCAACATATATTTTCCCATATAATCCCCCAAGGAACCCCCTCTATTTTAATGCCTTTTATAGTTTTAATTGAAACTATTAGAAATATTATTCGACCTGGAACATTAGCTGTCCGATTAACAGCTAATATAATTGCCGGACATTTATTAATAACATTATTAAGAAACACAGGGTCTAATATAATAACATTTATAATCACATTTTTAATTATTATTCAAATTTTATTACTAGTCCTTGAATCAGCAGTTGCTATTATTCAATCTTATGTAATCGCTATTTTAAGAACTTTATATTCTAGAGAAGTTAATTAAATTTTAAAATTAAACTAATGAAAATTAATTTTAATCACCCATACCACTTAGTTGATTACAGCCCATGACCTTTAACCGGAGCTATTGGAACAATAACCTTAGTTACAGGAATAATTAAATGATTTCACAATTTTAATAGAAATTTATTAGTCATTGGATATTTAATTATTATTTTAACCATATATCAATGATGACGAGATATTTGCCGAGAAGGAACTTTCCAAGGGAAACATACCATTTTAGTAACTAAAGGATTGCGGTGAGGAATAATTTTATTTATTGTATCAGAAATTTTTTTTTTTATTTCCTTTTTTTGAGCTTTTTTTCATAGAAGTTTATCCCCTAATATTGAAATTGGCTCTATTTGACCTCCAATAGGAATTATCACATTTAACCCTTTCCAAATTCCTCTATTAAATACAATTATTTTAATTAGATCAGGAATTACTATCACCTGAGCTCACCATGCTATAATAGAAAATAACTACTCTCAATCTTTAAAAAGATTATTTTTAACTATTATATTAGGGATTTATTTCACCATTTTACAAGCTTATGAATATATAGAAGCACCTTTTACTATCGCAGATAGTATTTACGGTTCTACATTTTTTATAGCGACAGGATTTCATGGATTACATGTAATAATTGGAACAATATTTTTAATTATTTGTTTTATACGACATTTAAATAACCATTTTTCTAACAATCATCATTTCGGATTTGAAGCAGCTGCATGATATTGACATTTTGTTGATGTAGTTTGATTATTCCTTTACATTTCAATTTATTGATGAGGTAATTAATTTATATAATATAAAAAGTATATTTGACTTCCAATCAAAAAGTTTAAAATAATTTTAATATAAATAATTATTTTAATAATAAATATTACATTTTTAATTATAATAATTTCTAATATTATAATAATAATATCAATTATTATATCAAAAAAAACATTTATAGACCGAGAAAAAAATTCCCCATTTGAATGCGGGTTTGACCCTAAATCATCAGCTCGAATCCCTTTTTCTTTGCATTTTTTTCTAATTACAATAATTTTTTTAATTTTCGACGTAGAAATTGCATTAATTTTCCCAATTATTAAACTATTTAAATTAGTAAATTTTATAACTTGAATAAAAATCAGATTTTTTTTTATATTTATTTTATTAATTGGTTTATATCATGAATGAAATCAAAATATATTAAATTGAACAAATTAAATAAAGGATTATAGTTTAAATAAAACATTTGAATTGCAATCAAAAATTATTGAAAATCAATTTATCTTAATAAAATAAGAAGCAAATTTTATCATGCATTTAATTTCGACTTAAAAGAAGAGTAATTACTCCTTATTTATTTATTAATTGAAACCAAAATAGAGGTATATCACTGTTAATGATAACATTGAATAATAATTCCAATTAAAGAAATATAAAGATTAAAATTAAGCTGCTAACTTAAATTTTAGTGGTTAAATTCCATTAATATTTCTTATATATATGTATAAATTTATATAGTTTAAACAAAACATTACATTTTCACTGTAAAAATAAAAATTTATTTTTTATAAATATATTTTATACTTAAAGATAATTTTATCTCCTTAATATCTTCAATATTATGCTCTATATAAGCTATTTAAATAAATTAAATTAATAATATCAATAAAAAAATTGTTACCCAAATAAAAAATCTAAATAAATAAATTTTAAAATTATTTATTTGATAAATATTATAAAAAATAGAATAATTTTTTACAACATTAAATAAACCTCATCCACTATATAATTCTCTTCATCCAAAATCAATAGTCTTCAATAATTTTTGACTAAACCCTAAAAAGTAATATATTAAACCATAAGTACTTAAATTAGGTATAAACCATATCACACATAAAAAAGTTCTTAAATTATAAGTAAATAAATATTTATTTACTGAATAGATATGTATATTTCTAATAATATAACCTATAAATGCCCCAATAATTCTTACATAAATAACTATTATTTTTAAATTAAAAGGTAAATAAATCATATAAGGATAATAAAAAATTAATCATATTAATGCCCCCCCTCTAATAACTCTTATAAATAATAAAACCAATATTCTTTTTAACATAATATAATCTTCATCATATAAATTATAAATACAAAGTAAATTAAAATCATTAATTATTAAATATATTATTAAACGAAATCTATAATACATAGTCAATCCTGTTGAAACATAATACAAAAAAAAAATTAAAAAATTTAAATTTCTAAAACTTACTATTTCTAAAATTAAATCCTTTGAATAAAATCCAGCTAAAAAAGGAACTCCACATAAAGCCATATTAGAAATATTTATACATAAACAAGTCATAGGAATATAAGATCTAACCCCCCCCATAAAACGAATATCTTGTATGTCATTCATTAAATGAATAATCACCCCAGCACATATAAATAATAAAGCCTTAAATATAGCATGAGTTAATAAATGGAAAAATGCCAATAAAGGTATCCCTATTCTTAAAATACTTATTATCAAACCTAATTGACTTAAAGTTGATAAAGCAATAATTTTTTTTAAATCAAATTCATAATTTGCAGAAATACCAGCCATAAATATAGTTAAACTAGAAATTAATAATAAAACCCTAAAAAATAAAGTATCAACCAATAACAAATTAAAACGAATTAATAAATAAACTCCTGCAGTCACTAAAGTAGAAGAATGAACTAAAGCTGAAACAGGAGTAGGAGCCGCTATTGCGGCAGGTAATCATGATCTAAAAGGAATTTGAGCTCTTTTAGTTATAGCTGCTATAATAACTAAAATTCTAACAAATAATATAGAGTAATCATTAACCATAAACTCTAAATAAAAAATATAATTTCAACTACCATAATTTATTATTCAAGAAATAATCATTAAAATTAAAACATCCCCAACACGATTTGATAAAGCAGTTAATATCCCAGCATTATAAGATTTTAAATTTTGGTAATAAATTACTAAACAATAAGAAACTAAACCTAAACCATCTCAACCTAATAAAATTCTAATTATATTTGGACTAATAATCAATAAAACTATTGAAAAAACAAATAATAAAACTAAAATAATAAATCGAGATATATTTAACTCTGATCTTATATAACTCTTTCTATAATAAATAACAACAGAAGAAATTAAAGAAACAAATATTATAAATAATAAAGACATTCAATCTAATAAAATAGACATTACCACTCTTAGAGAATTAAAAGTAATAATTTCTCACTCTAAAAATAAAATTATATTATTTATTAAAAAATATAAAACAAAAAAAAAATTAATTAATCTAAATATAAATAAAAAAAAGAAAGAAAGAAAACAAATAGAAAAATAATTTTTTTTAATAATTTAAAATGATATATAACCATAATTTTGACACCACAAATCAATATTTTTTTTAAATTATTTAAATAAAACCAAATTATTCTATAATCAATTTTCAAAACTATAATATTTAAAGGTACCCAATGTAACGCTAATAATAAATACTCACGACATACCCCAGTATAAAAACTATATACTCCATAATAATATTTACCATGTTGAGTATAAGAATATAAATATAAACTATACCCGGCTCTAAAAAAAGAAATTAATATTAATATTAATATAGATAAATAACTTCAACTAATTAAACTATTAATCAATATAATTTCCCCTATTAAATTTAATGAGGGGGGAGCTGCTATATTAGAAGACAATAATAAAAATCATCATAAACTCATCGAAGGTATAAAATTAATTATACCCTTATTAATTAATAAACTACGACTATTCATACGCTCATAATTAATATTAGCTAAACAAAATATACCAGAAGAACACAACCCATGACCAATCATTAATAAATAAGAACCTAAAATCCCCCAATAATTTATAGTTATAATACCACAAATAACAATTCTCATATGACCAACCGAAGAGTAAGCAATTAAAGATTTAATATCCACCTGACAAAAACACTTTAATCTAATATAAAATCCTCCCACTAAACTAATAATAACCCATACATAATTTAATTTTATATTTACCTCCTCCAAAAAAATTATAACACGTAATAATCCATACCCCCCTAATTTTAATATAATCCCAGCTAAAATTATAGACCCTGATACTGGGGCCTCAACATGAGCCTTAGGTAATCATAAATGACTAATATACATAGGTATTTTAACTAAAAAAGCTAAAATCATACTAATATATAATAAATAAAAATTTAAATTAAAAAATTTAAGAAAATAAATTATAATACAATCAACTTGTCTAAAAATATAAAAAATTCCTATTAACAAAGGTAAAGAAGCAAATAATGTATAAAATAATAAATATATACCAGCTTGAATACGCTCAGGTTGATACCCTCAGCCAATAATTAATATTAAAGTTGGAATTAAGCTCCCCTCAAAAAATAAATAAAATATAAATAAATTTATAACTCTAAAAGTTAAATATAATATTAATAATAAAATAATAATATTAAATAAAAAAAAATTAACATAAAAATTCAATTTATATAAATTTTCTCTGGCTAAAATCATTAAAATACAAATTCAAATTCTTAATATAATTAAACCAAAAGATATAATATCAATAGAAAATATATAACTAATATTACTAAAATTATTTAAATTTAAATTTAAAATCATAAAAATAAATATTATAAAAAATAAAACTATTTGAACCATTCAAAATATATTTTTTTTAAAACATAAAGGAATTATAAAAATTATTATAAATAAAAATTTTATCATATTTTATAATTTTATAATAAATTAAATCTTTTAAAATAATCGTTACCATGAGTACGAATTAAAGAAACTAAAATTGATAAACCTAAAGCCCCCTCACAAACAGAAAAAACTAAAAATACTATTAATATATAAATCTCATAATTTAATATTAATAAATAAAATAAAAGTAAAAAAAAAACTCTTAATACTATAAATTCCAATCTTAATAAAATAATTAATAAATGTTTATATTTAGATACAAAAATTAAATTACCCACATAAAATATAAAAATAATAATTATATATATATTTATTATAACTATCATTAGTTAGTTTTTATAGTTTAAATAAAACATTGGTCTTGTAAATCAAAAATAAGAATTTCTTTAAAAACTTCAAAGAAAAAGAATAAATCTTTATCTATAATCTCCAAAATTATAATTTTTAATAAACTATTCTTTGGTATAACAAAAATATTTTTATCTTTATCTATAATTATAATTTCAATTATTATAATTTTTCTTAATCATCCTCTATCTATTGGACTAATAATCCTAATTCAAACATTATTAATTAGATTATTATCAGGAATAATAATTAAAACCTATTGATTCTCTTATATTTTATTTATTACATTTTTAGGGGGATTATTAGTATTATTTATTTATGTGTCAAGAATTGCATCTAATGAACTTTTTAATTTATCTTTCAAAATTAAATTAACTTTAATTATTTTACTTATAATAATAAGAATTAATCAACTATATTTATACTATTATGAAAATTTAAATTGAATAAATTTATCAAATAATATAGATAATAGTGATACCTTAAAAGAAATATTTTTTTTTAATAATGAAAATAAAATCAATTTAAATAAACTTTACAATACTCACACTTACATAATAATAACAATATTAATAATTTACTTATTCATCTCATTAGTAGCAATTGTAAAAATTACAAATATTTTTTATGGTCCATTACGATCTATATAATATTATATAATAAATATAATAAATCAATTAAAATACTAATACTAATGTTAAAAAAAAATTTTTTTTTATTACGTAAAACTCACCCAATTATTAAGATTATTAATGAATCACTAATTGATCTACCTTCCCCATCTAATATCTCAATATGATGAAATTTTGGATCTTTATTAACTTTATGTCTTATAACACAAATCTTAACAGGATTATTTTTAACTATATATTACACAGCAAATATTGAATTAGCATTTTATAGAGTTAATTATATCTGCCGAAATGTAAATTATGGATGATTAATTCGAACTCTACACGCTAATGGTGCTTCTTTTTTTTTTATTTGCATTTACTTACATATTGGACGAGGTATTTATTATGAATCTTTTAATTTAAAATATACTTGAATAGTAGGAGTTATTATTTTATTTGCTTTAATAGCAACCGCATTTATAGGTTATGTACTCCCCTGAGGACAAATATCATTCTGAGGAGCTACAGTAATTACTAATTTATTCTCAGCAATTCCTTATTTAGGGACTATATTAGTTAACTGAATTTGAGGGGGATTTGCAGTAGATAACGCTACTTTAACTCGTTTTTATACTTTTCATTTTCTACTACCTTTTATTATTTTAATAATAACTATAATTCATTTATTATTTTTACATCAAACAGGATCTAATAACCCATTAGGATTAAATAGAAATATAGACAAAATCCCATTTCACCCATTTTTTACATATAAAGACCTAATTGGATTTATTTTATTAATATTTTTATTAATTATATTAACTTTAACTAACCCATATATATTAGGAGACCCTGATAATTTTATTCCGGCCAATCCATTAGTAACCCCTGTTCATATTCAACCAGAATGATACTTCCTATTTGCATATGCAATTTTACGATCAATTCCTAATAAATTAGGAGGAGTCATTGCATTAGTAATATCTATTCTAATTTTAATTATTCTTCCTTTCACTTTTAACAAAAAAATTCAAGGAATTCAATTCTACCCCATTAACCAAATTTTATTTTGATCCTTAATTACAATAATTATTTTATTAACTTGAATTGGAGCTCGACCAGTAGAAAATCCATATATTATCGTAGGTCAAATACTTACATTTTTTTATTTTTCCTATTTTATTATCGCCCCATTAAGAGGAATATACTGAGATAAAATCTTATTTAACTAAATTAATGAGCTTGTTTAAGCATTTGTTTTGAAAACTTAAAAAAGAATTTATTATAATTCTATTAATTTATTAATACTAAAAACAATTTAAATTAAACTAAAAAAACTTTTAAGCCTATAAAAAACAATAAAAAATTTAAAGAAATTGGTAAATATCTTTTTCAAGATAAATATATTAATTTATCATAACGATAACGAGGTAAAGTACCTCGAACTCAAATAAAAACAAAAGAAATAAAAACTAACTGAAAATAAAAATAAAAAGTTATATTATACCCCCCTAAATAAATTAATACAAATAATATTCTTATAAATAAAATACTAGAATATTCAGCTAAAAAAATTAAAGCAAATCCCCCTCTTCTATATTCAACATTAAACCCAGATACTAATTCTCTTTCACCTTCAGCAAAATCAAAAGGAGTACGATTAGTTTCAGCCATTCTAGAAGACAATCAACATAAAGATAAAGGAATTATAATAAAAATAAATCAAATTAAACTTTGATAGTCATTAAACTTAATTAAATTAAAATCCATAATTAATAAAATTCTAGATAAAAAAATTAAAGCTAAACTAACTTCATAAGAAATTGTTTGAGCAACTCTACGTAAACCTCCTAATAAAGCATAATTAGAATTTGAAGATCACCCAGCAATTATAACTCTATATACCCCCATGCTAGTACAACAAATAAAAAATAAAATACCTAAATTAAAACTAATCAAATTAAAATAATAAGGAATTAACATTCAAATTAATAGTGACAAAATAAATCTAACTACCGGAGAAAAATAATAAGAAAAATAATTAGAATATAAAGGAAAAGTTTGCTCCTTAGTAAATAACTTAATCCCATCTGAAAAAGGTTGTAAAATCCCAATTAAACCAACCTTGTTAGGGCCTTTACGAATTTGAATATAACCTAAAACTTTACGTTCTAATAAAGTTAAAAAAGCTACCCCAATAAGAATTCCCAAAACTAAAATAAATAAACCAATAACAATTAAAATAACATCATTTAAAAACATATACTACTTATATAACTAATATTATACATTTATGAACTCTAAAATCATTACATTTTTCTGCCAAAATAGTTTAAATAATAAAATATAAATGTTAAACATTTATAAGTTATAAATTAAATATTTCTTATGTAAATATTTAATAATAATCAATAATTAAATTAAATTAATCAACAATAAATTTAAATAATAATATAATAATAATTTAATTAAAATATTTGATCCTTTCGTACTAAAATATTTAAAATATTAAAAGATAGAAACCAACCTGGCTCACACCGGTTTGAACTCAGATCATGTAAGATTTTAATGATCGAACAGATCAAAAACTTTAAACTTTTGCATTTAAATTTTATCTTAATCCAACATCGAGGTCGCAAACTTTTTTTCTTATTTGAACTAAAAAAAAAAATTACGCTGTTATCCCTAAGGTAATTTATTCTTATAATCAACAAAATTGGATCATAAAATCATTTATTTATGTTAAAAATAAAAAAAAAGTTAAATTTATTTTTTTATCACCCCAATAAAATAATAAACTTTATTAGAATATTAAATAAATAAACAATAATAAATAAAATTAATTATTAAACTCTATAGGGTCTTCTCGTCTTTTTAAATTATTTTATCTTTTTAAATAAAAAATTAAATTCTACATTTTAATTAAGAGACAGTATATATCTCATCCAATCCTTCATACAAGTCACCAATTAAGAGACTAATGATTATGCTACCTTTGTACAGTCAAAATACTGCAGCCCTTCAATAATTATTATCAGTGGGCAGATTAGACTTTAAATAAATATCAAAAAGACATGTTTTTGTTAAACAAGTGAATATAAATATTTGCCGAATTCCTTATAATTAATTTATAGTTAAATCATAAATTTTAAATTAAAATTATACATTTTTAATGTATTTTTAATTAATATACTAATTTTATCATTATTTCTTATTTTACAAAATAAAAAATAAAAATTTTATATAAAATTAAATATAAAATTAAATTTTTAACAACTTAAAATTATTTATAATAAAATAAAATTTATTAACAATATAAATTATATAAAATTTAAGATAAAAAAAAATTATTATAAATATTTAATTTAAAGATTATCCCTTAAAATATAAAATTTAAATAAAATTAAAAATTAATTAATTAATTTTTAATAAAATAAATTTAAAATTAAATTTTTTTCTAAAAAAACTAGATATATTTAAAAACGAATAACATTTTATTTCAAAATAATTATTTAAAATAGTTTTGCCACAATAACTTTTATAATTAATTAGCTCTTTTAAATTCGAGAAATTAAAATAAATTAAAAATTTTTAATAAACTCTGATACCCAAGATACAATAAATAAAATTTACTTTATTTTTATTTTTTTTTCAACTATTTCAAATTTCTTACACAATACTAATTAACTATAAAATTAATAATTTTTTCTTACTTATACTTTAACCCCCATTAAAATATTAAATAAATAAAATTATTTTTATTAATTATAATTTATTAATTAATTTTCCCCCTCAAATTAATTAATAAAATATTAATATCTTTTCAATGTAAATGAAAAACTTTACTCAAGCTCTAATTTGATCTTTCTAGAAACACTTTCCAGTACCTCTACTTTGTTACGACTTATTTCAATTTAAATATGAAAGCGACGGGCAATATGTACATATTTTAATTTTTAATCATTTAACAAAATTTAATTAAATTACATTTAAATCCACTTTCATTTAATTTTTACAAATTAAAATCAATAATAAATAAATTTATTGTAACCCATTATATTCTTAAATATAATCTGCATCTTGATTTGATTTAATTTTACATTAAAATTTTTAAATATTATAATTTTTTAAAAATATTTTTTTAACAACGATATACAAAATAATAAATTAAGTAAATTAATTCGTGGATTATCAATTAATAAACAGGTTCCTCTAAATAAACTAAAATACCGCCAAAATATTTAAGTTTCAATAAATAATTATATACTATTTTAGTATTTTCAATTTAAATTTTAAATAATAGGGTATCTAATCCTAGTTTATCAATAAAATTTATTAAATCATAATTTAAATTATTATAAATAAATTAATTTATATCTAAAATTAAATACAAATTAATATTTAAAAAATTAAACTATAAATTATATTAATATAAAAAATTTCACTTAATAATATTAAATTTAATTTAATTAAATAATTTTTATTTATTAATTACTAATAAAATTTAATTTAATTTTTGTATAACCGCAACTGCTGGCACAAAATTTGTTAATAATTATTGTATTACTAAATCTTAATTTCTTAAATTTTTAATTTTAATTACTACAATATTTATATTTATTTTTAAAATAAATAATTAATTAACACTAAAATTTATATGTAAAATAAACTTAAAATAAATTTTTTAAACTATATAAAATTTATTTATATGTAAAATTTTACATATAGAATTTTTTTTTTTTTTTTTTATATTAATAAATTTAATAATATTTAATATAATTTATAATATTAATTATTAAATATTTAATGATATATTAATATTAATTATTAAATATTTAATGATATATTAATATTAATTATTAAATATTTAATGATATATTAATATAAGTTATTAAACAATTAATATTTTTTCTCTATTTATTTCATAATATTAAGTTTAAATAAAAAATCATGATTAAACAATAATTATTCATTTAAATAATAGTATTATTAAAATTAATATTATGAATTATTTTTCTATTAACTTATTAAATTAATATATATATATTTAAATTAAATATTTAATATAATTTATAATATTAATTATTAAATATTTAATGATATATTAATATTAATTATTAAATATTTAATGATATATTAATATTAATTATTAAATATTTAATGATATATTAATATAAGTTATTAAACAATTAATATTTTTTCTCTATTTATTTCATAATATTAAGTTTAAATAAAAAATCATGATTAAACAATAATTATTCATTTAAATAATAGTATTATTAAAATTAATATTATGAATTATTTTTCTATTAACTTATTAAATTAATATATATATATTTAAATTAAATATTTAATATAATTTATAATATTAATTATTAAATATTTAATGATATATTAATATTAATTATTAAATATTTAATGATATATTAATATTAATTATTAAATATTTAATGATATATTAATATAAGTTATTAAACAATTAATATTTTTTCTCTATTTATTTCATAATATTAAGTTTAAATAAAAAATCATGATTAAACAATAATTATTCATTTAAATAATAGTATTATTAAAATTAATATTATGAATTATTTTTCTATTAACTTATTAAATTAATATATATATATTTAAATTAAATATTTAATATAATTTATAATATTAATTATTAAATATTTAATGATATATTAATATTAATTATTAAATATTTAATGATATATTAATATTAATTATTAAATATTTAATGATATATTAATATAAGTTATTAAACAATTAATATTTTTTCTCTATTTATTTCATAATATTAAGTTTAAATAAAAAATCATGATTAAACAATAATTATTCATTTAAATAATAGTATTATTAAAATTAATATTATGAATTATTTTTCTATTAACTTATTAAATTAATATATATATTTAAATTAAATATTTAATATAATTTATAATATTAATTATTAAATATTTAATGATATATTAATATTAATTATTAAATATTTAATGATATATTAATATTAATTATTAAATATTTAATGATATATTAATATAAGTTATTAAACAATTAATATTTTTTCTCTATTTATTTCATAATATTAAGTTTAAATAAAAAATCATGATTAAACAATAATTATTCATTTAAATAATAGTATTATTAAAATTAATATTATGAATTATTTTTCTATTAACTTATTAAATTAATATATATATATTTAAATTAAATATTTAATATAATTTATAATATTAATTATTAAATATTTAATGATATATTAATATTAATTATTAAAATAAAAATTATCTAAACCATTGTTAAAAATTATTCATATAAATAATAAAAAAAAACAAAATTAAAAATAAGCTAATTAAAGCTTTTGGGTTCATACCCCAAATATAAAGGAAACACCTTTTTTTTAAAAATAAAGTGCCTGATAAAAGGATTATTCTGATAGGATAAATAATGTAGAAAACTACCTTTATTATCTATACTTCATAGAATTAAACTATGCCTTTTAGTATCAAAAACTAATGTGCATTTTACACCAAAATATATAGTATATAAAATACAATGAATTAATAATACTTTAAATTAATTAAAATTTTTAATATTTTAAATTTTTATTTATATAAACTCAAATAAAATATTTTTTATTTTTATTTTATTCTTCAGAACAATAATTTCAATTTCATCAAATTCATGATTTGGGTGTTGAATTGGATTAGAAATTAATCTTATAAGATTCATCCCCCTAATTTCTAAATCCATTTATTATCTATACTTCATAGAATTAAACTATGCCTTTTAGTATCAAAAACTAATGTGCATTTTACACCAAAATATATAGTATATAAAATACAATGAATTAATAATACTTTAAATTAATTAAAATTTTTAATATTTTAAATTTTTATTTATATAAACTCAAATAAAATATTTTTTATTTTTATTTTATTCTTCAGAACAATAATTTCAATTTCATCAAATTCATGATTTGGGTGTTGAATTGGATTAGAAATTAATCTTATAAGATTCATCCCCCTAATTTCTAAATCCAATAATTTATTAGCTTCAGAAGCATCTTTAAAATATTTTTTAACGCAATCAATTGCCTCAATTAATTTTTTATTTTATATTATTATAAAAATGATTTTATTCAAAAATTTTGAAATTAACAATATTATTACCATAATAATTAATTCATCAATATTAATAAAAATAGGAGCCTCCCCCTTCCATTTTTGATTCCCCAATATTGTCGAAGGTTTAT
>CAJHVH010000002.1:22500-44016 GCA_905147375.1 Hylaea fasciaria | reverse complement strand
AGGTTAGGTTAGGTTAGGTTAGGTTAGGTTAGGTTAGGTTAGGTTAGGTTAGGTTAGGTTAGGTTAGGTTAGGTTAGGTTAGGTTAGGTTAGGTTAGGTTAGGTTAGGTTAGGTTAGGTTAGGTTAGGTTAGGTTAGGTTAGGTTAGGTTAGGTTAGGTTAGGTTAGGTTAGGTTAGGTTAGGTTAGGTTAGGTTAGGTTAGGTTAGGTTAGGTTAGGTTAGGTTAGGTTAGGTTAGGTTAGGTTAGGTTAGGTTAGGTTAGGTTAGGTTAGGTTAGGTTAGGTTAGGTTAGGTTAGGTTAGGTTAGGTTAGGTTAGGTTAGGTTAGGTTAGGTTAGGTTAGGTTAGGTTAGGTTAGGTTAGGTTAGGTTAGGTTAGGTTAGGTTAGGTTAGGTTAGGTTAGGTTAGGTTAGGTTAGGTTAGGTTAGGTTAGGTTAGGTTAGGTTAGGTTAGGTTAGGTTAGGTTAGGTTAGGTTAGGTTAGGTTAGGTTAGGTTAGGTTAGGTTAGGTTAGGTTAGGTTAGGTTAGGTTAGGTTAGGTTAGGTTAGGTTAGGTTAGGTTAGGTTAGGTTAGGTTAGGTTAGGTTAGGTTAGGTTAGGTTAGGTTAGGTTAGGTTAGGTTAGGTTAGGTTAGGTTAGGTTAGGTTAGGTTAGGTTAGGTTAGGTTAGGTTAGGTTAGGTTAGGTTAGGTTAGGTTAGGTTAGGTTAGGTTAGGTTAGGTTAGGTTAGGTTAGGTTAGGTTAGGTTAGGTTAGGTTAGGTTAGGTTAGGTTAGGTTAGGTTAGGTTAGGTTAGGTTAGGTTAGGTTAGGTTAGGTTAGGTTAGGTTAGGTTAGGTTAGGTTAGGTTAGGTTAGGTTAGGTTAGGTTAGGTTAGGTTAGGTTAGGTTAGGTTAGGTTAGGTTAGGTTAGGTTAGGTTAGGTTAGGTTAGGTTAGGTTAGGTTAGGTTAGGTTAGGTTAGGTTAGGTTAGGTTAGGTTAGGTTAGGTTAGGTTAGGTTAGGTTAGGTTAGGTTAGGTTAGGTTAGGTTAGGTTAGGTTAGGTTAGGTTAGGTTAGGTTAGGTTAGGTTAGGTTAGGTTAGGTTAGGTTAGGTTAGGTTAGGTTAGGTTAGGTTAGGTTAGGTTAGGTTAGGTTAGGTTAGGTTAGGTTAGGTTAGGTTAGGTTAGGTTAGGTTAGGTTAGGTTAGGTTAGGTTAGGTTAGGTTAGGTTAGGTTAGGTTAGGTTAGGTTAGGTTAGGTTAGGTTAGGTTAGGTTAGGTTAGGTTAGGTTAGGTTAGGTTAGGTTAGGTTAGGTTAGGTTAGGTTAGGTTAGGTTAGGTTAGGTTAGGTTAGGTTAGGTTAGGTTAGGTTAGGTTAGGTTAGGTTAGGTTAGGTTAGGTTAGGTTAGGTTAGGTTAGGTTAGGTTAGGTTAGGTTAGGTTAGGTTAGGTTAGGTTAGGTTAGGTTAGGTTAGGTTAGGTTAGGTTAGGTTAGGTTAGGTTAGGTTAGGTTAGGTTAGGTTAGGTTAGGTTAGGTTAGGTTAGGTTAGGTTAGGTTAGGTTAGGTTAGGTTAGGTTAGGTTAGGTTAGGTTAGGTTAGGTTAGGTTAGGTTAGGTTAGGTTAGGTTAGGTTAGGTTAGGTTAGGTTAGGTTAGGTTAGGTTAGGTTAGGTTAGGTTAGGTTAGGTTAGGTTAGGTTAGGTTAGGTTAGGTTAGGTTAGGTTAGGTTAGGTTAGGTTAGGTTAGGTTAGGTTAGGTTAGGTTAGGTTAGGTTAGGTTAGGTTAGGTTAGGTTAGGTTAGGTTAGGTTAGGTTAGGTTAGGTTAGGTTAGGTTAGGTTAGGTTAGGTTAGGTTAGGTTAGGTTAGGTTAGGTTAGGTTAGGTTAGGTTAGGTTAGGTTAGGTTAGGTTAGGTTAGGTTAGGTTAGGTTAGGTTAGGTTAGGTTAGGTTAGGTTAGGTTAGGTTAGGTTAGGTTAGGTTAGGTTAGGTTAGGTTAGGTTAGGTTAGGTTAGGTTAGGTTAGGTTAGGTTAGGTTAGGTTAGGTTAGGTTAGGTTAGGTTAGGTTAGGTTAGGTTAGGTTAGGTTAGGTTAGGTTAGGTTAGGTTAGGTTAGGTTAGGTTAGGTTAGGTTAGGTTAGGTTAGGTTAGGTTAGGTTAGGTTAGGTTAGGTTAGGTTAGGTTAGGTTAGGTTAGGTTAGGTTAGGTTAGGTTAGGTTAGGTTAGGTTAGGTTAGGTTAGGTTAGGTTAGGTTAGGTTAGGTTAGGTTAGGTTAGGTTAGGTTAGGTTAGGTTAGGTTAGGTTAGGTTAGGTTAGGTTAGGTTAGGTTAGGTTAGGTTAGGTTAGGTTAGGTTAGGTTAGGTTAGGTTAGGTTAGGTTAGGTTAGGTTAGGTTAGGTTAGGTTAGGTTAGGTTAGGTTAGGTTAGGTTAGGTTAGGTTAGGTTAGGTTAGGTTAGGTTAGGTTAGGTTAGGTTAGGTTAGGTTAGGTTAGGTTAGGTTAGGTTAGGTTAGGTTAGGTTAGGTTAGGTTAGGTTAGGTTAGGTTAGGTTAGGTTAGGTTAGGTTAGGTTAGGTTAGGTTAGGTTAGGTTAGGTTAGGTTAGGTTAGGTTAGGTTAGGTTAGGTTAGGTTAGGTTAGGTTAGGTTAGGTTAGGTTAGGTTAGGTTAGGTTAGGTTAGGTTAGGTTAGGTTAGGTTAGGTTAGGTTAGGTTAGGTTAGGTTAGGTTAGGTTAGGTTAGGTTAGGTTAGGTTAGGTTAGGTTAGGTTAGGTTAGGTTAGGTTAGGTTAGGTTAGGTTAGGTTAGGTTAGGTTAGGTTAGGTTAGGTTAGGTTAGGTTAGGTTAGGTTAGGTTAGGTTAGGTTAGGTTAGGTTAGGTTAGGTTAGGTTAGGTTAGGTTAGGTTAGGTTAGGTTAGGTTAGGTTAGGTTAGGTTAGGTTAGGTTAGGTTAGGTTAGGTTAGGTTAGGTTAGGTTAGGTTAGGTTAGGTTAGGTTAGGTTAGGTTAGGTTAGGTTAGGTTAGGTTAGGTTAGGTTAGGTTAGGTTAGGTTAGGTTAGGTTAGGTTAGGTTAGGTTAGGTTAGGTTAGGTTAGGTTAGGTTAGGTTAGGTTAGGTTAGGTTAGGTTAGGTTAGGTTAGGTTAGGTTAGGTTAGGTTAGGTTAGGTTAGGTTAGGTTAGGTTAGGTTAGGTTAGGTTAGGTTAGGTTAGGTTAGGTTAGGTTAGGTTAGGTTAGGTTAGGTTAGGTTAGGTTAGGTTAGGTTAGGTTAGGTTAGGTTAGGTTAGGTTAGGTTAGGTTAGGTTAGGTTAGGTTAGGTTAGGTTAGGTTAGGTTAGGTTAGGTTAGGTTAGGTTAGGTTAGGTTAGGTTAGGTTAGGTTAGGTTAGGTTAGGTTAGGTTAGGTTAGGTTAGGTTAGGTTAGGTTAGGTTAGGTTAGGTTAGGTTAGGTTAGGTTAGGTTAGGTTAGGTTAGGTTAGGTTAGGTTAGGTTAGGTTAGGTTAGGTTAGGTTAGGTTAGGTTAGGTTAGGTTAGGTTAGGTTAGGTTAGGTTAGGTTAGGTTAGGTTAGGTTAGGTTAGGTTAGGTTAGGTTAGGTTAGGTTAGGTTAGGTTAGGTTAGGTTAGGTTAGGTTAGGTTAGGTTAGGTTAGGTTAGGTTAGGTTAGGTTAGGTTAGGTTAGGTTAGGTTAGGTTAGGTTAGGTTAGGTTAGGTTAGGTTAGGTTAGGTTAGGTTAGGTTAGGTTAGGTTAGGTTAGGTTAGGTTAGGTTAGGTTAGGTTAGGTTAGGTTAGGTTAGGTTAGGTTAGGTTAGGTTAGGTTAGGTTAGGTTAGGTTAGGTTAGGTTAGGTTAGGTTAGGTTAGGTTAGGTTAGGTTAGGTTAGGTTAGGTTAGGTTAGGTTAGGTTAGGTTAGGTTAGGTTAGGTTAGGTTAGGTTAGGTTAGGTTAGGTTAGGTTAGGTTAGGTTAGGTTAGGTTAGGTTAGGTTAGGTTAGGTTAGGTTAGGTTAGGTTAGGTTAGGTTAGGTTAGGTTAGGTTAGGTTAGGTTAGGTTAGGTTAGGTTAGGTTAGGTTAGGTTAGGTTAGGTTAGGTTAGGTTAGGTTAGGTTAGGTTAGGTTAGGTTAGGTTAGGTTAGGTTAGGTTAGGTTAGGTTAGGTTAGGTTAGGTTAGGTTAGGTTAGGTTAGGTTAGGTTAGGTTAGGTTAGGTTAGGTTAGGTTAGGTTAGGTTAGGTTAGGTTAGGTTAGGTTAGGTTAGGTTAGGTTAGGTTAGGTTAGGTTAGGTTAGGTTAGGTTAGGTTAGGTTAGGTTAGGTTAGGTTAGGTTAGGTTAGGTTAGGTTAGGTTAGGTTAGGTTAGGTTAGGTTAGGTTAGGTTAGGTTAGGTTAGGTTAGGTTAGGTTAGGTTAGGTTAGGTTAGGTTAGGTTAGGTTAGGTTAGGTTAGGTTAGGTTAGGTTAGGTTAGGTTAGGTTAGGTTAGGTTAGGTTAGGTTAGGTTAGGTTAGGTTAGGTTAGGTTAGGTTAGGTTAGGTTAGGTTAGGTTAGGTTAGGTTAGGTTAGGTTAGGTTAGGTTAGGTTAGGTTAGGTTAGGTTAGGTTAGGTTAGGTTAGGTTAGGTTAGGTTAGGTTAGGTTAGGTTAGGTTAGGTTAGGTTAGGTTAGGTTAGGTTAGGTTAGGTTAGGTTAGGTTAGGTTAGGTTAGGTTAGGTTAGGTTAGGTTAGGTTAGGTTAGGTTAGGTTAGGTTAGGTTAGGTTAGGTTAGGTTAGGTTAGGTTAGGTTAGGTTAGGTTAGGTTAGGTTAGGTTAGGTTAGGTTAGGTTAGGTTAGGTTAGGTTAGGTTAGGTTAGGTTAGGTTAGGTTAGGTTAGGTTAGGTTAGGTTAGGTTAGGTTAGGTTAGGTTAGGTTAGGTTAGGTTAGGTTAGGTTAGGTTAGGTTAGGTTAGGTTAGGTTAGGTTAGGTTAGGTTAGGTTAGGTTAGGTTAGGTTAGGTTAGGTTAGGTTAGGTTAGGTTAGGTTAGGTTAGGTTAGGTTAGGTTAGGTTAGGTTAGGTTAGGTTAGGTTAGGTTAGGTTAGGTTAGGTTAGGTTAGGTTAGGTTAGGTTAGGTTAGGTTAGGTTAGGTTAGGTTAGGTTAGGTTAGGTTAGGTTAGGTTAGGTTAGGTTAGGTTAGGTTAGGTTAGGTTAGGTTAGGTTAGGTTAGGTTAGGTTAGGTTAGGTTAGGTTAGGTTAGGTTAGGTTAGGTTAGGTTAGGTTAGGTTAGGTTAGGTTAGGTTAGGTTAGGTTAGGTTAGGTTAGGTTAGGTTAGGTTAGGTTAGGTTAGGTTAGGTTAGGTTAGGTTAGGTTAGGTTAGGTTAGGTTAGGTTAGGTTAGGTTAGGTTAGGTTAGGTTAGGTTAGGTTAGGTTAGGTTAGGTTAGGTTAGGTTAGGTTAGGTTAGGTTAGGTTAGGTTAGGTTAGGTTAGGTTAGGTTAGGTTAGGTTAGGTTAGGTTAGGTTAGGTTAGGTTAGGTTAGGTTAGGTTAGGTTAGGTTAGGTTAGGTTAGGTTAGGTTAGGTTAGGTTAGGTTAGGTTAGGTTAGGTTAGGTTAGGTTAGGTTAGGTTAGGTTAGGTTAGGTTAGGTTAGGTTAGGTTAGGTTAGGTTAGGTTAGGTTAGGTTAGGTTAGGTTAGGTTAGGTTAGGTTAGGTTAGGTTAGGTTAGGTTAGGTTAGGTTAGGTTAGGTTAGGTTAGGTTAGGTTAGGTTAGGTTAGGTTAGGTTAGGTTAGGTTAGGTTAGGTTAGGTTAGGTTAGGTTAGGTTAGGTTAGGTTAGGTTAGGTTAGGTTAGGTTAGGTTAGGTTAGGTTAGGTTAGGTTAGGTTAGGTTAGGTTAGGTTAGGTTAGGTTAGGTTAGGTTAGGTTAGGTTAGGTTAGGTTAGGTTAGGTTAGGTTAGGTTAGGTTAGGTTAGGTTAGGTTAGGTTAGGTTAGGTTAGGTTAGGTTAGGTTAGGTTAGGTTAGGTTAGGTTAGGTTAGGTTAGGTTAGGTGAGGTTAGGTTAGGTTAGGTTAGGTTAGGTTAGGTTAGGTTAGGTTAGGTTAGGTTAGGTTAGGTTAGGTTAGGTTAGGTTAGGTTAGGTTAGGTTAGGTTAGGTTAGGTTAGGTTAGGTTAGGTTAGGTTAGGTTAGGTTAGGTTAGGTTAGGTTAGGTTAGGTTAGGTTAGGTTAGGTTAGGTTAGGTTAGGTTAGGTTAGGTTAGGTTAGGTTAGGTTAGGTTAGGTTAGGTTAGGTTAGGTTAGGTTAGGTTAGGTTAGGTTAGGTTAGGTTAGGTTAGGTTAGGTTAGGTTAGGTTAGGTTAGGTTAGGTTAGGTTAGGTTAGGTTAGGTTAGGTTAGGTTAGGTTAGGTTAGGTTAGGTTAGGTTAGGTTAGGTTAGGTTAGGTTAGGTTAGGTTAGGTTAGGTTAGGTTAGGTTAGGTTAGGTTAGGTTAGGTTAGGTTAGGTTAGGTTAGGTTAGGTTAGGTTAGGTTAGGTTAGGTTAGGTTAGGTTAGGTTAGGTTAGGTTAGGTTAGGTTAGGTTAGGTTAGGTTAGGTTAGGTTAGGTTAGGTTAGGTTAGGTTAGGTTAGGTTAGGTTAGGTTAGGTTAGGTTAGGTTAGGTTAGGTTAGGTTAGGTTAGGTTAGGTTAGGTTAGGTTAGGTTAGGTTAGGTTAGGTTAGGTTAGGTTAGGTTAGGTTAGGTTAGGTTAGGTTAGGTTAGGTTAGGTTAGGTTAGGTTAGGTTAGGTTAGGTTAGGTTAGGTTAGGTTAGGTTAGGTTAGGTTAGGTTAGGTTAGGTTAGGTTAGGTTAGGTTAGGTTAGGTTAGGTTAGGTTAGGTTAGGTTAGGTTAGGTCTAGGTTAGGTTAGGTTAGGTTAGGTTAGGTTAGGTTAGGTTAGGTTAGGTTAGGTTAGGTTAGGTTAGGTTAGGTTAGGTTAGGTTAGGTTAGGTTAGGTTAGGTTAGGTTAGGTTAGGTTAGGTTAGGTTAGGTTAGGTTAGGTTAGGTTAGGTTAGGTTAGGTTAGGTTAGGTTAGGTTAGGTTAGGTTAGGTTAGGTTAGGTTAGGTTAGGTTAGGTTAGGTTAGGTTAGGTTAGGTTAGGTTAGGTTAGGTTAGGTTAGGTTAGGTTAGGTTAGGTTAGGTTAGGTTAGGTTAGGTTAGGTTAGGTTAGGTTAGGTTAGGTTAGGTTAGGTTAGGTTAGGTTAGGTTAGGTTAGGTTAGGTTAGGTTAGGTTAGGTTAGGTTAGGTTAGGTTAGGTTAGGTTAGGTTAGGTTAGGTTAGGTTAGGTTAGGTTAGGTTAGGTTAGGTTAGGTTAGGTTAGGTTAGGTTAGGTTAGGTTAGGTTAGGTTAGGTTAGGTTAGGTTAGGTTAGGTTAGGTTAGGTTAGGTTAGGTTAGGTTAGGTTAGGTTAGGTTAGGTTAGGTTAGGTTAGGTTAGGTTAGGTTAGGTTAGGTTAGGTTAGGTTAGGTTAGGTTAGGTTAGGTTAGGTTAGGTTAGGTTAGGTTAGGTTAGGTTAGGTTAGGTTAGGTTAGGTTAGGTTAGGTTAGGTTAGGTTAGGTTAGGTTAGGTTAGGTTAGGTTAGGTTAGGTTAGGTTAGGTTAGGTTAGGTTAGGTTAGGTTAGGTTAGGTTAGGTTAGGTTAGGTTAGGTTAGGTTAGGTTAGGTTAGGTTAGGTTAGGTTAGGTTAGGTTAGGTTAGGTTAGGTTAGGTTAGGTTAGGTCAGGTTAGGTTAGGTTAGGTTAGGTTAGGTTAGGTTAGGTTAGGTTAGGTTAGGTTAGGTTAGGTTAGGTTAGGTTAGGTTAGGTTAGGTTAGGTTAGGTTAGGTTAGGTTAGGTTAGGTTAGGTTAGGTTAGGTTAGGTTAGGTTAGGTTAGGTTAGGTTAGGTTAGGTTAGGTTAGGTTAGGTTAGGTTAGGTTAGGTTAGGTTAGGTTAGGTTAGGTTAGGTTAGGTTAGGTTAGGTTAGGTTAGGTTAGGTTAGGTTAGGTTAGGTTAGGTTAGGTTAGGTTAGGTTAGGTTAGGTTAGGTTAGGTTAGGTTAGGTTAGGTTAGGTTAGGTTAGGTTAGGTTAGGTTAGGTTAGGTTAGGTTAGGTTAGGTTAGGTTAGGTTAGGTTAGGTTAGGTTAGGTTAGGTTAGGTTAGGTTAGGTTAGGTTAGGTTAGGTTAGGTTAGGTTAGGTTAGGTTAGGTTAGGTTAGGTTAGGTTAGGTTAGGTTAGGTTAGGTTAGGTTAGGTTAGGTTAGGTTAGGTTAGGTTAGGTTAGGTTAGGTTAGGTTAGGTTAGGTTAGGTTAGGTTAGGTTAGGTTAGGTTAGGTTAGGTTAGGTTAGGTTAGGTTAGGTTAGGTTAGGTTAGGTTAGGTTAGGTTAGGTTAGGTTAGGTTAGGTTAGGTTAGGTTAGGTTAGGTTAGGTTAGGTTAGGTTAGGTTAGGTTAGGTTAGGTTAGGTTAGGTTAGGTTAGGTTAGGTTAGGTTAGGTTAGGTTAGGTTAGGTTAGGTTAGGTTAGGTTAGGTTAGGTTAGGTTAGGTTAGGTTAGGTTAGGTTAGGTTAGGTTAGGTTAGGTTAGGTTAGGTTAGGTTAGGTTAGGTTAGGTTAGGTTAGGTTAGGTTAGGTTAGGTTAGGTTAGGTTAGGTTAGGTTAGGTTAGGTTAGGTTAGGTTAGGTTAGGTTAGGTTAGGTTAGGTTAGGTTAGGTTAGGTTAGGTTAGGTTAGGTTAGGTTAGGTTAGGTTAGGTTAGGTTAGGTTAGGTTAGGTTAGGTTAGGTTAGGTTAGGTTAGGTTAGGTTAGGTTAGGTTAGGTTAGGTTAGGTTAGGTTAGGTTAGGTTAGGTTAGGTTAGGTTAGGTTAGGTTAGGTTAGGTTAGGTTAGGTTAGGTTAGGTTAGGTTAGGTTAGGTTAGGTTAGGTTAGGTTAGGTTAGGTTAGGTTAGGTTAGGTTAGGTTAGGTTAGGTTAGGTTAGGTTAGGTTAGGTTAGGTTAGGTTAGGTTAGGTTAGGTTAGGTTAGGTTAGGTTAGGTTAGGTTAGGTTAGGTTAGGTTAGGTTAGGTTAGGTTAGGTTAGGTTAGGTTAGGTTAGGTTAGGTTAGGTTAGGTTAGGTTAGGTTAGGTTAGGTTAGGTTAGGTTAGGTTAGGTTAGGTTAGGTTAGGTTAGGTTAGGTTAGGTTAGGTTAGGTTAGGTTAGGTTAGGTTAGGTTAGGTTAGGTTAGGTTAGGTTAGGTTAGGTTAGGTTAGGTTAGGTTAGGTTAGGTTAGGTTAGGTTAGGTTAGGTTAGGTTAGGTTAGGTTAGGTTAGGTTAGGTTAGGTTAGGTTAGGTTAGGTTAGGTTAGGTTAGGTTAGGTTAGGTTAGGTTAGGTTAGGTTAGGTTAGGTTAGGTTAGGTTAGGTTAGGTTAGGTTAGGTTAGGTTAGGTTAGGTTAGGTTAGGTTAGGTTAGGTTAGGTTAGGTTAGGTTAGGTTAGGTTAGGTTAGGTTAGGTTAGGTTAGGTTAGGTTAGGTTAGGTTAGGTTAGGTTAGGTTAGGTTAGGTTAGGTTAGGTTAGGTTAGGTTAGGTTAGGTTAGGTTAGGTTAGGTTAGGTTAGGTTAGGTTAGGTTAGGTTAGGTTAGGTTAGGTTAGGTTAGGTTAGGTTAGGTTAGGTTAGGTTAGGTTAGGTTAGGTTAGGTTAGGTTAGGTTAGGTTAGGTTAGGTTAGGTTAGGTTAGGTTAGGTTAGGTTAGGTTAGGTTAGGTCAGGTTAGGTTAGGTTAGGTTAGGTTAGGTTAGGTTAGGTTAGGTTAGGTTAGGTTAGGTTAGGTTAGGTTAGGTTAGGTTAGGTTAGGTTAGGTTAGGTTAGGTTAGGTTAGGTTAGGTTAGGTTAGGTTAGGTTAGGTTAGGTTAGGTTAGGTTAGGTTAGGTTAGGTTAGGTTAGGTTAGGTTAGGTTAGGTTAGGTTAGGTTAGGTTAGGTTAGGTTAGGTTAGGTTAGGTTAGGTTAGGTTAGGTTAGGTTAGGTTAGGTTAGGTTAGGTTAGGTTAGGTTAGGTTAGGTTAGGTTAGGTTAGGTTAGGTTAGGTTAGGTTAGGTTAGGTTAGGTTAGGTTAGGTTAGGTTAGGTTAGGTTAGGTTAGGTTAGGTTAGGTTAGGTTAGGTTAGGTTAGGTTAGGTTAGGTTAGGTTAGGTTAGGTTAGGTTAGGTTAGGTTAGGTTAGGTTAGGTTAGGTTAGGTTAGGTTAGGTTAGGTTAGGTTAGGTTAGGTTAGGTTAGGTTAGGTTAGGTTAGGTTAGGTTAGGTTAGGTTAGGTTAGGTTAGGTTAGGTTAGGTTAGGTTAGGTTAGGTTAGGTTAGGTTAGGTTAGGTTAGGTTAGGTTAGGTTAGGTTAGGTTAGGTTAGGTTAGGTTAGGTTAGGTTAGGTTAGGTTAGGTTAGGTTAGGTTAGGTTAGGTTAGGTTAGGTTAGGTTAGGTTAGGTTAGGTTAGGTTAGGTTAGGTTAGGTTAGGTTAGGTTAGGTTAGGTTAGGTTAGGTTAGGTTAGGTTAGGTTAGGTTAGGTTAGGTTAGGTTAGGTTAGGTTAGGTTAGGTTAGGTTAGGTTAGGTTAGGTTAGGTTAGGTTAGGTTAGGTTAGGTTAGGTTAGGTTAGGTTAGGTTAGGTTAGGTTAGGTTAGGTTAGGTTAGGTTAGGTTAGGTTAGGTTAGGTTAGGTTAGGTTAGGTTAGGTTAGGTTAGGTTAGGTTAGGTTAGGTTAGGTTAGGTTAGGTTAGGTTAGGTTAGGTTAGGTTAGGTTAGGTTAGGTTAGGTTAGGTTAGGTTAGGTTAGGTTAGGTTAGGTTAGGTTAGGTTAGGTTAGGTTAGGTTAGGTTAGGTTAGGTTAGGTTAGGTTAGGTTAGGTTAGGTTAGGTTAGGTTAGGTTAGGTTAGGTTAGGTTAGGTTAGGTTAGGTTAGGTTAGGTTAGGTTAGGTTAGGTTAGGTTAGGTTAGGTTAGGTTAGGTTAGGTTAGGTTAGGTTAGGTTAGGTTAGGTTAGGTTAGGTTAGGTTAGGTTAGGTTAGGTTAGGTTAGGTTAGGTTAGGTTAGGTTAGGTTAGGTTAGGTTAGGTTAGGTTAGGTTAGGTTAGGTTAGGTTAGGTTAGGTTAGGTTAGGTTAGGTTAGGTTAGGTTAGGTTAGGTTAGGTTAGGTTAGGTTAGGTTAGGTTAGGTTAGGTTAGGTTAGGTTAGGTTAGGTTAGGTTAGGTTAGGTTAGGTTAGGTTAGGTTAGGTTAGGTTAGGTTAGGTTAGGTTAGGTTAGGTTAGGTTAGGTTAGGTTAGGTTAGGTTAGGTTAGGTTAGGTTAGGTTAGGTTAGGTTAGGTTAGGTTAGGTTAGGTTAGGTTAGGTTAGGTTAGGTTAGGTTAGGTTAGGTTAGGTTAGGTTAGGTTAGGTTAGGTTAGGTTAGGTTAGGTTAGGTTAGGTTAGGTTAGGTTAGGTTAGGTTAGGTTAGGTTAGGTTAGGTTAGGTTAGGTTAGGTTAGGTTAGGTTAGGTTAGGTTAGGTTAGGTTAGGTTAGGTTAGGTTAGGTTAGGTTAGGTTAGGTTAGGTTAGGTTAGGTTAGGTTAGGTTAGGTTAGGTTAGGTTAGGTTAGGTTAGGTTAGGTTAGGTTAGGTTAGGTTAGGTTAGGTTAGGTTAGGTTAGGTTAGGTTAGGTTAGGTTAGGTTAGGTTAGGTTAGGTTAGGTTAGGTTAGGTTAGGTTAGGTTAGGTTAGGTTAGGTTAGGTTAGGTTAGGTTAGGTTAGGTTAGGTTAGGTTAGGTTAGGTTAGGTTAGGTTAGGTTAGGTTAGGTTAGGTTAGGTTAGGTTAGGTTAGGTTAGGTTAGGTTAGGTTAGGTTAGGTTAGGTTAGGTTAGGTTAGGTTAGGTTAGGTTAGGTTAGGTTAGGTTAGGTTAGGTTAGGTTAGGTTAGGTTAGGTTAGGTTAGGTTAGGTTAGGTTAGGTTAGGTTAGGTTAGGTTAGGTTAGGTTAGGTTAGGTTAGGTTAGGTTAGGTTAGGTTAGGTTAGGTTAGGTTAGGTTAGGTTAGGTTAGGTTAGGTTAGGTTAGGTTAGGTTAGGTTAGGTTAGGTTAGGTTAGGTTAGGTTAGGTTAGGTTAGGTTAGGTTAGGTTAGGTTAGGTTAGGTTAGGTTAGGTTAGGTTAGGTTAGGTTAGGTTAGGTTAGGTTAGGTTAGGTTAGGTTAGGTTAGGTTAGGTTAGGTTAGGTTAGGTTAGGTTAGGTTAGGTTAGGTTAGGTTAGGTTAGGTTAGGTTAGGTTAGGTTAGGTTAGGTTAGGTTAGGTTAGGTTAGGTTAGGTTAGGTTAGGTTAGGTTAGGTTAGGTTAGGTTAGGTTAGGTTAGGTTAGGTTAGGTTAGGTTAGGTTAGGTTAGGTTAGGTTAGGTTAGGTTAGGTTAGGTTAGGTTAGGTTAGGTTAGGTTAGGTTAGGTTAGGTTAGGTTAGGTTAGGTTAGGTTAGGTTAGGTTAGGTTAGGTTAGGTTAGGTTAGGTTAGGTTAGGTTAGGTTAGGTTAGGTTAGGTTAGGTTAGGTTAGGTTAGGTTAGGTTAGGTTAGGTTAGGTTAGGTTAGGTTAGGTTAGGTTAGGTTAGGTTAGGTTAGGTTAGGTTAGGTTAGGTTAGGTTAGGTTAGGTTAGGTTAGGTTAGGTTAGGTTAGGTTAGGTTAGGTTAGGTTAGGTTAGGTTAGGTTAGGTTAGGTTAGGTTAGGTTAGGTTAGGTTAGGTTAGGTTAGGTTAGGTTAGGTTAGGTTAGGTTAGGTTAGGTTAGGTTAGGTTAGGTTAGGTTAGGTTAGGTTAGGTTAGGTTAGGTTAGGTTAGGTTAGGTTAGGTTAGGTTAGGTTAGGTTAGGTTAGGTTAGGTTAGGTTAGGTTAGGTTAGGTTAGGTTAGGTTAGGTTAGGTTAGGTTAGGTTAGGTTAGGTTAGGTTAGGTTAGGTTAGGTTAGGTTAGGTTAGGTTAGGTTAGGTTAGGTTAGGTTAGGTTAGGTTAGGTTAGGTTAGGTTAGGTTAGGTTAGGTTAGGTTAGGTTAGGTTAGGTTAGGTTAGGTTAGGTTAGGTTAGGTTAGGTTAGGTTAGGTTAGGTTAGGTTAGGTTAGGTTAGGTTAGGTTAGGTTAGGTTAGGTTAGGTTAGGTTAGGTTAGGTTAGGTTAGGTTAGGTTAGGTTAGGTTAGGTTAGGTTAGGTTAGGTTAGGTTAGGTTAGGTTAGGTTAGGTTAGGTTAGGTTAGGTTAGGTTAGGTTAGGTTAGGTTAGGTTAGGTTAGGTTAGGTTAGGTTAGGTTAGGTTAGGTTAGGTTAGGTTAGGTTAGGTTAGGTTAGGTTAGGTTAGGTTAGGTTAGGTTAGGTTAGGTTAGGTTAGGTTAGGTTAGGTTAGGTTAGGTTAGGTTAGGTTAGGTTAGGTTAGGTTAGGTTAGGTTAGGTTAGGTTAGGTTAGGTTAGGTTAGGTTAGGTTAGGTTAGGTTAGGTTAGGTTAGGTTAGGTTAGGTTAGGTTAGGTTAGGTTAGGTTAGGTTAGGTTAGGTTAGGTTAGGTTAGGTTAGGTTAGGTTAGGTTAGGTTAGGTTAGGTTAGGTTAGGTTAGGTTAGGTTAGGTTAGGTTAGGTTAGGTTAGGTTAGGTTAGGTTAGGTTAGGTTAGGTTAGGTTAGGTTAGGTTAGGTTAGGTTAGGTTAGGTTAGGTTAGGTTAGGTTAGGTTAGGTTAGGTTAGGTTAGGTTAGGTTAGGTTAGGTTAGGTTAGGTTAGGTTAGGTTAGGTTAGGTTAGGTTAGGTTAGGTTAGGTTAGGTTAGGTTAGGTTAGGTTAGGTTAGGTTAGGTTAGGTTAGGTTAGGTTAGGTTAGGTTAGGTTAGGTTAGGTTAGGTTAGGTTAGGTTAGGTTAGGTTAGGTTAGGTTAGGTTAGGTTAGGTTAGGTTAGGTTAGGTTAGGTTAGGTTAGGTTAGGTTAGGTTAGGTTAGGTTAGGTTAGGTTAGGTTAGGTTAGGTTAGGTTAGGTTAGGTTAGGTTAGGTTAGGTTAGGTTAGGTTAGGTTAGGTTAGGTTAGGTTAGGTTAGGTTAGGTTAGGTTAGGTTAGGTTAGGTTAGGTTAGGTTAGGTTAGGTTAGGTTAGGTTAGGTTAGGTTAGGTTAGGTTAGGTTAGGTTAGGTTAGGTTAGGTTAGGTTAGGTTAGGTTAGGTTAGGTTAGGTTAGGTTAGGTTAGGTTAGGTTAGGTTAGGTTAGGTTAGGTTAGGTTAGGTTAGGTTAGGTTAGGTTAGGTTAGGTTAGGTTAGGTTAGGTTAGGTTAGGTTAGGTTAGGTTAGGTTAGGTTAGGTTAGGTTAGGTTAGGTTAGGTTAGGTTAGGTTAGGTTAGGTTAGGTTAGGTTAGGTTAGGTTAGGTTAGGTTAGGTTAGGTTAGGTTAGGTTAGGTTAGGTTAGGTTAGGTTAGGTTAGGTTAGGTTAGGTTAGGTTAGGTTAGGTTAGGTTAGGTTAGGTTAGGTTAGGTTAGGTTAGGTTAGGTTAGGTTAGGTTTTTTTTTTTTTTTTTTTTTTTTTTTTTTTTTTTTTTTTTTTTTTTTTTTTTTTTTTTTATCCCTGTCCGGGAGCGCTCAGGTTTCCCCGACGTCCCGGCCTGGCGAGCTACTTATCCTCTAAAATAATCAGAGACCTTGTTTGCCTTTTATTGCTATCTACAGTTACATGTTTTCTTATTTCTAGGGAGGTACCTAATTTTTATTTATTACATTTTACTTTCTACGTTTACATTCTTATTTTTGCCTTACTTATTTACTTTCTATCTATTTACTTATTCTATTACATTTATCTTTTCCACTTGGTTATTGTTACATTTATGTGGATGTTTTCATGTATGATGTGGTTACATGTTCTAACTTTATCTAGATGACATTTTTAATGGATGATGTTTTCATGTAATTTGATCACATCTTACATTTTCTTACTGCTATTCTTTATTTCTAAGCATGTCTTATATATATCTTATTTCTATTACATTTAAATCTTTGTTTACTTTTATGCTACTTATTATATATTTGCAATATATATTATTGGCATAACTTATCTATCTTTATTTCTATTTATAACTTTATTTACAATTTTTAAACAGTAGTTTAGGAATTCTTGTCGGTATTTTTCGTCACTTATTAAGGTATTCATATTATCTATTTCAATTTTTATTCCTATCTTCTGTTCAAGATTGTATCTCCGCAGTCCGTAAGTGGGGCAGTCTGTTAGTATATGGGTCAGAGTTTCGTCCTGTGTCGGGTCGCATGTGCACGATGGGCTCTCCTTACACCTGAATTTGTTCAGGTATGCGGAGAACCCACCGTGACCTGTCAGTATTTGTGTCAGGGTCCCAGTCGGTTGCAGTTGTTTTATAGTTTTGTAGGCTTGGATGGCGTCCGGGAAGAACATCCTTGTGATACCAGCGGTGTCACCCGCTTTGTACCTTCGATTCCATTCGTCAAGAGTGTCCATACGGATTTGCCTCTTGACGAATGAGACAGGGCAGAGGTCGTAGACAGGCTTCGTCTTGGTGTTCAAGGCTGCATCTTTAGCCAGACCGTCCACTCTTTCGTTCCCCTCCAGCCCCGCATGCGCCTTTATCCAAAATAGGGACACTGTTTTATTCTGATGCTTGGCGGCTTTGATGTTATTGCGGGTTTCTACTGCGAGGGGATGAAGAGAGAGGTGACCTACGACTGTTTCCAGCGACGACCTCGAATCACTGTAGATACCGAAACTTTTTTCAGGTCTTTGGAGGACCTCTCTGGTGGCTGTGCAAATGGCCAGAAGTTCGGCTTGATATACAGAGCAATAGGACGACAGTTTCAACTTTTTGCTCTTGGTTTCGGCACCCTTGCTCCAGAGAGACAAAGATGCCCCCACCTTGCCGTCGATTTTGCTGCCGTCGGTGTATATTTGAACTTCTTGTGTGCTGCTTTGAACATCCACTTGTTCCTGGTCCGCCAGACTTGTGAAACGCAAGCCCATGAGATCCGCCGGGTGGGGTGTGTCTGCGAATGCAGTTCTTCGCTCCACCTCTTTATCTCCCAGCGCTGACCGTGGTATCCCTCTCCTCGCCTCATACAGGGCGGCCGCCTCTTGAATTCTAAGGTCGAGGGGGAGCATCCCGGCCAGCACCAGCGCCGAGTTCAGAGAGATGGTACGGTAACCTTTGCACTGCTTCTGTGCGAAACCACGTTGGACCACGTTGAGCTGCTTCTGCACCATGATTTTATTGCTTGCTGGAGCCCATACGCTCGCTGCGTACATAATTATTGGCTCGACGACTGCGGTGTAGATGGTGTGTATCACCTCCGGATGGAGGCCCCAGCTGATTCTAGCGGCTCGTGAGAGTTGTTTGTAGACATTCAATGCCTTCTTGCATACATTTCCAGCGTGGCTATTGAATGTCAATTTATCGTCGATTGTGAGCCCTAGGATCTTTATTTCGTGTGACATGGTGATGCCGACCCCGCCCATGCTCAGTTGTGGGGTGTCGTACTTAAGTTTTCGCGTTATTACCATCGCACTGGTTTTGTGCGGTGCGAATTTTAACTTATTTCGGACACCCCATTCCTGGACATAGGCGAGAGCGGCATTCGCACGTCGCTGGACCTCCATCCCAGTGTCTCCATCGAACACCAGCACCACGTCGTCGGCGAACGCTTGGCAGTAATAGTCCCTTTGTTCCAGTCCCTGGAGAAGTGGGTCCAGCAGAAGATTCCACAGAATCGGGCCCCCAATTGATCCCTGTACGCACCCCTTGGTGGTATTTTGGGTCACTTCTTCGCCCGCATATCTCAGCCGCACCGTCCTGCCCTCCAGGTAACTGTCAATCACCCTTCTTATGTTCACCGGACACTTTTCCTCAGCCAGTCGGACTCTAATTGCAGGCCACCAGGCGCTGTCGAAGGCCCCCTCTATGTCTAATGATACCATCGTTACGAGCTTTTTCTCTGTCAGCTTTCCTTGTATATGATTTATCAGAACATAGAGGGAGTCCTCCGTGCTTCTCTGGGGCATGAAACCGTACTGGCGAGTACTAATTCTCGGGAAGAGGTGCCACTGTATCCTTTTCACCACCATTTTCTCCAAGATCTTCCCCGCCACTGGCAAGAGTCCGATCGGTCTGTAGGCCTTGGGGAGCGCGTAATCGTCCTTCCCCGGTTTCCTCAAGACTACTACTGTAGCCTCCTTCCAGATGGTAGGGAAGTGGCCCAGTTCCAGACACTTGTTTGCCAGTGACAGGTAGGCTTCCGGATCATGATTGATGGCTTGGGCACATATGTCAGCTGTGAGTCCGTCTGACCCTGGTGCCTTTTTGGGGTTAAAGCTCGCCACCACGTATTGGAGCTCTTGGAGGGTAAACGGTGGGTCATGAGCTTCTTCATGGCTTCTCGCGTTAACTTTTTCCGCTTGCTCCCTGATCCGCTTGTGGTCTGCGCTGTCCTCCTCTCTTTTGTCCTCCGAGAAGAATGTTTCTACCAGTAAAGTAGCGGACTCCTTTTCGCTCAAACTCCTTCCCTCTTTGACCAAGGGCAGATCTTCACATCTCTTGGTCGTCCTGCCTATCACACGGTAGATCCCTTCCCACATTCCTTCCTTTTCCTGCTTCCCACAAAACTCCTTCCAGCTTTCTATTTGTGCCTTTTTTGCTTCCTCCTCATAATTCTCTTTTGCTTGCAGGTACTCTTCGATAACTTTGGACTTCCGGACCGGCGCAGCGCAACGGATTCTACGCTTCAGGGTGCCGACCTTCCTCTTCAGCGTGGCGAGGTTCTCAGACCACCACGGTAAGGTAAGTGTGTTTTTATTTTTCTTTTTTGGTATGCTATTGTTACATATTTCTTGTATAATATTTATATATTGTTCTATTTTATGTTCTAGTTCTATTGTATTATCTATTTTATTAATATCTACTGCATTTATATTGTGATTTTCTAGAGCTTGGGCCATTTCCTCATGAAATCGGTCCCAGTTTGCCTTCCTGCTATTATATATTCTGGTTGTATTGGTGATATTTATTCCTTTTGAACTTGTTAGCCTAATTTTGAATGTTATTGCGTTGTGGTCTGAGCTCGTCATGCCTACGTCAACCCTCCAGTCCTCTATCAGGTTCAGTATCTCCGTTGTGCAGGCGGTTATGTCCACAAAGCTGGTGTACACTTTGTCACCCCTGATGGTGTCAAATGTCGGGGTATCGCCTTCATTTAGTACCTGCAGGCACATCTCGTCCAGGGTTCCGGCCAGTTGTTCGCCTCTGCTGTCCACTGTAGCACTGCCCCACCAGGTGCTCTTCGCGTTTGCGTCCCCTCCTAGGATGACTTTACGGCCGAAGTGCTTCTCGATCTGCGTCAACTGCTCCAGGTATGGCTCTATGGGGTTCGGGTCCGGTTCGAAGTAGAATGAGACGACTACGATCTCCCATGCACGAGTTCTGAGTTTCACCACTACGATGTTGGTCGTGGTGAAATCCGGGCACTGGATGACGTCTATATCGGGGTCGAAGACAGCTATCGCTGCCTTTACAGTTCCGTCTCCTTGGCTTGCGCATTGGAAGATTCTAGCGCCTGTGTAGTTTCTCATTCTACCTATCCCGCCCACATACGGCTCCTGGAGCAGCGCGAAAGCCATCTTCTTCTTGCCCGCCTCAAGCATGAGCTCTTGGGTTGCCAGTTGTTTTCGTTGGAGGTTTGCTTGGGCTACGAAGTATGGCTTTACGTTTTCCGACGCATAGTTTCCGGCCGAGATCACCCCAGGGGCAGACCACAGTGGATTATTGCCATTGGTCTCCGTGGCGCCGTTAACAATATGCTACCGTGGCCCGAGCCAGTGCCTCCCATTTTCGTCGAATGGGGCATTCCTGGCTGAAGGCGCTATGGTCCACTTTGTCCATTCTGGCATGGGTGCAGTTACAGCACGATGGTGCTGAGCATGCCAGCCAGCCTGGGCACTCTGTGCGAAGGTGGGGGCCTCCACAGTGGCTGCATTTATTAACTGTTTCTTTGCAGAAACGCCTGTTATGCCCGTATCCCAGGCAGAGGGAGCACTGGACTAACGGCGATTGGTCCGCCACTCTGATCCGCTGGAGATCAATGTGGACGGATTCTGCCTGTACCAACCTCTGCCAGACTTTCGGGGATACGCGCATTACCACGTGACTTGTATGCGGGTTCCTGGTGCGTTTTTTGTAGGCTATCTCCACTCTGTAGTCGGTCTTGCTGATGCCTTCAAAGATGGTCTTGTTCTGGTTCTTCAGAGCGCTCATCACCTCCTCATCCGTGTTGTACTGAAGGACATCGCGAAGGATCACCAGTGGGTCCTTGTTCTTTATATCCTCAACGTTGAGATTTCCCCCCGACTTCCTGATCCTGTCCGTTACTTTCTGTCGCTCCTCTTCCGTTCTGCAACCTACAATTACTTTCCTGTCTTTTGCCTTCCTTATCTTTTCAACTTCTATTCCTCCTTCCTTGGCATTTACTGCCTTCCTAATTTTACTCAGGACCTCATCCCCTGTCTCCGTTTCGTCCTGTGCGGTGATCACTACGGAGTGTAGCGCGGTCTGCTCCAGGGGGTGTTTCTTGGAGGGCATCGCTGCTACACTCGCATACGACTGCTTTTCAATTGCCTCCCTCATCCTTTCAATTTTATCTGAGCTTTCCCTCAGCAGAGCCGACTGTTCCTCGTAGTTCTGCCTCTCGAGGGTCTTCCTCAGTTGCTCCATCTTCTCCGTGTTTTCTTTCATCCTCATCGTGTGTTCTTCAATCCTTCTGCTCAGTCCTCCGTCCTCTCTCTCACTTTCAGTACTTGTCTCTTTCTCCTTTCCCGGTTCTTGGCGGGTAATAACTGTCTTGCCCGATCCCTTAACACTTTCAGCCTCTTTTACCAATTGGTACAATCGGTCCACCGCTTCCAGAACCCCCGTCTTTATTTCACTCTTTATATTGCGCGAGTTCCCTATATGGAGCTTCGCCTTGAGAAGGCAGGCTCTTGCTTCCGCGACTCGGTCAGCATATTTCGTGCTCTCAGTCTTAGTCGGGCTTGCTCCTGCCTCTGCCTCCACCGATGCTCTTCGTGCAGCCACCTTGGTTTCTTGCGAGAGCACCGGCTTCGGTTTTTGCTTGGGCTTTGCGGGTTCCACCGGCGCAGTCTTCTTGGGAGGAGCCCGGGTCTGGGACGGTGGCTGACCAGGCTCATACTCACCAAGACTTCTGCGAACGACGGGACTCTGACTGGACTCACCCATTCCGATTACTGGAGAGTCGTCGGCAGTCTTCTTAGCCGGTTTGGTTGGCGTCCGGACTGCGACCATGTTATTGATTGCCGTTAATGAATTTAATTTAGTTTTAATTTAATTTTCTTGAATTTAATTTAATTTAATTTAATTTAATTTAATTTAATTGAATTTGAGTTACTTCAATTTAAGAAAATGTAAGTAAACCAATGTGTCCTAATCTATTTTCCTTTCTGTTTCAGGTACTACTGCAGGTGTCAGTTCGTCGCTTGTCTATTGCCTATAAGGTGAGTCTGTATTATTTGTCCTGTAAGTCCTAATTTTTTAGAGTTTAATTGAGTTTAATTTACTTTAATTTAATTTAATTGAATTTAAGTTACTTCAATTTAAGAAACCTTGTAAGTAAACCAATGTGTCCTAATCTATTTTCCTTTCTGTTTCAGGTACTACTGCAGGTGTCTGTCCGTCGCTTGTCTATTGTCTATAAGGTGAGTCTGTATTATTTGTCCTGTAAGTCCTAATTTTTTAGAGTTTAATTGAGTTTAATTTAATTTTAATTTAATTTGAATTTTATTTAATTTAGTTGAATTTAGCTGAATTTAATTTAGTTTAATTTAATTGAATTGAATTAAATTTAATTTAATTTAATTTAAGAAAAAGAGTCGGTCAGATTACTACAACTTCAGAGAAACAATCTAAATTCACTGAAAATTTTTCAAATTTACCCCAACCGGCGGGCCATATAGGACAGCCCCCCTAATCGCTAAAGGGTTGGTTCTTAAACAAATAGATACATAAATTCACTAACTAGTCCTATCCTAAATCTCAGACTTTTAGACTCAACAGCGACAAAGATATAACCCGAAACGGTAACCACTAAATCGCCAAATCAAACCGGGCGGCCGCTGACGTCACAGCGCAGGATTTTTAAAGTTCGAGTCGCGCCACCGGCTACGGTATTTTGTGGGAAAATCGATAAATTTAATTTTAATTATAAGTCAGCTCAAATGTCTTAAACCAGGTTCCAGAACATACCCAGACTAAATTCACCCCCCCTTTTTAATTTCCAAAAAACTCAAAAATGCGTAAAATCCTTAAATATCAACCTAAATTAAAAATTTAAATTCCAGTTGGTAGAGGATAGTTTAAAAGAGTGCCCCCCCAAATTTCACTTCCCTCGCCCTATTCTCCCGGTTTCCAGGATTTTCCAAACTTTGCAAAAATCCTGGAACCCGTATATCTCAGGAACGGGACGAGATAGCGCAAAATTTATCTAATTAAAATTTACTTTAAATTGGCTTCTAAATAAACTCCCATCAAAAAATCGTTCGGTATTTTTCAGTAAAAATCTGATACCGAACCGATACTCGGTATCGTACCGTGCAGTACTCGGAACTTGGCTGGGATGTTCTGGAAACAGC
>CAJHVH010000002.1:0-17500 GCA_905147375.1 Hylaea fasciaria | reverse complement strand
GTGGTTTGCCCGGTAGGCTTCGCCTTCCCGTTGCCAGCCGCTACACTCGCGTAGCTGGCACCCCCAAGGACGGTCTGGTGGTTGAGGAGCCTGTCGTTTAGCTCCTCCATCTTCTTTGTATTGTCCATCATCAAACGACAGTGCTCCTCTAACCGGAGGCGTAACTCCGAGTCTTCCTTTTGGGGAGCAGGGTGTAATGAGATTGGAGGGTGTATAGGGTCCTCCTCTCTCCTCGCGCTCCGCTCCTCGCCCCGGTTCTCCGACTCTGCCTCTTTGACAAGTTGGTAGAGCCGGTCCAGAGCGGCGATAACTCCCTCCTTTATCTCCGTCTTTGTGTTTCTGGAGCTGCTGAGGTGGAGTTTTGCCTTGTTGAGGCAGGCTCTTGCCTCAGCAACTCTAGAAGCATATGTCGGTTTCGGTGGCGGGCTCCCCGGGGCTTCCGCTGGTGGCTTGCGGGATGCGTCTCTCTCTTGAGGGAGAGTGTTCTTTGCCTTTGGCCTCGAAGGGCCCGCCACCGGCACCGTCACCTTTTTTGGAGGGGTCGGAAGGCTGGGGCTCGGAGATTTCGACTTGCCGGACTCCCACTCGCCAATACTCCGCCTCACTTTGGAGGTTTGAGCTGGTCCGGCAGGCTCCACTTTGTCAGTGGAGCGACGATTCTCCGAAGCCTTTTTGGTAGGAGTGCGTTGCGCCACATACATGGTGGCTGTTGTTTGAGTCGCGTGTTAATTTAAAATAAATGATAAGGTTAAAATGTATAAAATTTGTAAATAAATGTGTATATAAAACAATAAACAATGAGAGTTAAAACGAATAAACACAGTAAACAATAGAGTTAAAAACGAGTTAAAACGAGTCAATATTTATCTATAACCTAATAATAGGTTAGTCACTAGTCAATTTGTGTATAATTAATTTTAAAACTTACTATCTAAGACTTTCCTATTTACTAATATATATTTTTATGTTTCAGATGCCGCGGTGCAGCAGTCTACTGTCTCTATCAGCGAGTCAATAATGGTTTGTATATATATAAGAGAAGCGTACCTTTAAATTAGGATATGAAAGTCAATTTTTAATTTTCAGTCAGTCTATAAATGATCTGAAAATGTCATCAGTTAGTGCTCAAAGAGCACTGTCGATCACCGCAAACCGGAGCCCAATAGGAGCCCGGGTTCAAAAGTTATAGCTAAAAGTTTACTACCCCAGGTAGATTCCGTCCACTTAGGTAAACAGGACAAGGGAGCGGTGGGTGGGCGATTTTTTCGCGTTTTCGCTCCCCTAGGGTGCGGGTCCTCTGGGGGGCGCTATCCCTGGTATATCGGTGCAGAAAACGCGAAGATACAGTCAATTTTGAAAAAGTTACAGCCAAAAATGTGATTTTAATTAATGTATGCAGATAAATTCAGAGTAATTGCCAAAATTTCGGCTTAGGGGTAGTTTTTCGACTTCGACAAAAGTACCTACGTGTAGGGCTCGCGAATACGCGTCCAATGATATACTACACAACAATATCAGTAGAACTTTTGGAGTCGGTCACTATGGAGAAACGTCCACCTAAGGTGAATTTTTCTAAGTACAAAATTTTGATGAAATTGCAAAAGTGGTCTAAAAATTTCGCGTTTTCGCTCCCCTAGGGTGCGGGTCCTCTGGGGGGCGCTATCCCTGGTATATCGGTGCAGAAAACGCGAAGATACAGTCAATTTTGAAAAAGTTACAGCCAAAAATGTGATTTTAATTAATGTATGCAGATAAATTCAGAGTAATTGCCAAAATTTCGGCTTAGGGGTAGTTTTTCGACTTCGACAAAAGTACCTACGTGTAGGGCTCGCGAATACGCGTCCAATGATATACTACACAACAATATCAGTAGAACTTTTGGAGTCGGTCACTATGGAGAAACGTCCACCTAAGGTGAATTTTTCTAAGTACAAAATTTTGATGAAATTGCAAAAGTGGTCTAAAAATTTCGCGTTTTCGCTCCCCTAGGGTGCGGGTCCTCTGGGGGGCGCTATCCCTGGTATATCGGTGCAGAAAACGCGAAGATACAGTCAATTTTGAAAAAGTTACAGCCAAAAATGTGATTTTAATTAATGTATGCAGATAAATTCAGAGTAATTGCCAAAATTTCGGCTTAGGGGTAGTTTTTCGACTTCGACAAAAGTACCTACGTGTAGGGCTCGCGAATACGCGTCCAATGATATACTACACAACAATATCAGTAGAACTTTTGGAGTCGGTCACTATGGAGAAACGTCCACCTAAGGTGAATTTTTCTAAGTACAAAATTTTGATGAAATTGCAAAAGTGGTCTAAAAATTTCGCGTTTTCGCTCCCCTAGGGTGCGGGTCCTCTGGGGGGCGCTATCCCTGGTATATCGGTGCAGAAAACGCGAAGATACAGTCAATTTTGAAAAAGTTACAGCCAAAAATGTGATTTTAATTAATGTATGCAGATAAATTCAGAGTAATTGCCAAAATTTCGGCTTAGGGGTAGTTTTTCGACTTCGACAAAAGTACCTACGTGTAGGGCTCGCGAATACGCGTCCAATGATATACTACACAACAATATCAGTAGAACTTTTGGAGTCGGTCACTATGGAGAAACGTCCACCTAAGGTGAATTTTTCTAAGTACAAAATTTTGATGAAATTGCAAAAGTGGTCTAAAAATTTCGCGTTTTCGCTCCCCTAGGGTGCGGGTCCTCTGGGGGGCGCTATCCCTGGTATATCGGTGCAGAAAACGCGAAGATACAGTCAATTTTGAAAAAGTTACAGCCAAAAATGTGATTTTAATTAATGTATGCAGATAAATTCAGAGTAATTGCCAAAATTTCGGCTTAGGGGTAGTTTTTCGACTTCGACAAAAGTACCTACGTGTAGGGCTCGCGAATACGCGTCCAATGATATACTACACAACAATATCAGTAGAACTTTTGGAGTCGGTCACTATGGAGAAACGTCCACCTAAGGTGAATTTTTCTAAGTACAAAATTTTGATGAAATTGCAAAAGTGGTCTAAAAATTTCGCGTTTTCGCTCCCCTAGGGTGCGGGTCCTCTGGGGGGCGCTATCCCTGGTATATCGGTGCAGAAAACGCGAAGATACAGTCAATTTTGAAAAAGTTACAGCCAAAAATGTGATTTTAATTAATGTATGCAGATAAATTCAGAGTAATTGCCAAAATTTCGGCTTAGGGGTAGTTTTTCGACTTCGACAAAAGTACCTACGTGTAGGGCTCGCGAATACGCGTCCAATGATATACTACACAACAATATCAGTAGAACTTTTGGAGTCGGTCACTATGGAGAAACGTCCACCTAAGGTGAATTTTTCTAAGTACAAAATTTTGATGAAATTGCAAAAGTGGTCTAAAAATTTCGCGTTTTCGCTCCCCTAGGGTGCGGGTCCTCTGGGGGGCGCTATCCCTGGTATATCGGTGCAGAAAACGCGAAGATACAGTCAATTTTGAAAAAGTTACAGCCAAAAATGTGATTTTAATTAATGTATGCAGATAAATTCAGAGTAATTGCCAAAATTTCGGCTTAGGGGTAGTTTTTCGACTTCGACAAAAGTACCTACGTGTAGGGCTCGCGAATACGCGTCCAATGATATACTACACAACAATATCAGTAGAACTTTTGGAGTCGGTCACTATGGAGAAACGTCCACCTAAGGTGAATTTTTCTAAGTACAAAATTTTGATGAAATTGCAAAAGTGGTCTAAAAATTTCGCGTTTTCGCTCCCCTAGGGTGCGGGTCCTCTGGGGGGCGCTATCCCTGGTATATCGGTGCAGAAAACGCGAAGATACAGTCAATTTTGAAAAAGTTACAGCCAAAAATGTGATTTTAATTAATGTATGCAGATAAATTCAGAGTAATTGCCAAAATTTCGGCTTAGGGGTAGTTTTTCGACTTCGACAAAAGTACCTACGTGTAGGGCTCGCGAATACGCGTCCAATGATATACTACACAACAATATCAGTAGAACTTTTGGAGTCGGTCACTATGGAGAAACGTCCACCTAAGGTGAATTTTTCTAAGTACAAAATTTTGATGAAATTGCAAAAGTGGTCTAAAAATTTCGCGTTTTCGCTCCCCTAGGGTGCGGGTCCTCTGGGGGGCGCTATCCCTGGTATATCGGTGCAGAAAACGCGAAGATACAGTCAATTTTGAAAAAGTTACAGCCAAAAATGTGATTTTAATTAATGTATGCAGATAAATTCAGAGTAATTGCCAAAATTTCGGCTTAGGGGTAGTTTTTCGACTTCGACAAAAGTACCTACGTGTAGGGCTCGCGAATACGCGTCCAATGATATACTACACAACAATATCAGTAGAACTTTTGGAGTCGGTCACTATGGAGAAACGTCCACCTAAGGTGAATTTTTCTAAGTACAAAATTTTGATGAAATTGCAAAAGTGGTCTAAAAATTTCGCGTTTTCGCTCCCCTAGGGTGCGGGTCCTCTGGGGGGCGCTATCCCTGGTATATCGGTGCAGAAAACGCGAAGATACAGTCAATTTTGAAAAAGTTACAGCCAAAAATGTGATTTTAATTAATGTATGCAGATAAATTCAGAGTAATTGCCAAAATTTCGGCTTAGGGGTAGTTTTTCGACTTCGACAAAAGTACCTACGTGTAGGGCTCGCGAATACGCGTCCAATGATATACTACACAACAATATCAGTAGAACTTTTGGAGTCGGTCACTATGGAGAAACGTCCACCTAAGGTGAATTTTTCTAAGTACAAAATTTTGATGAAATTGCAAAAGTGGTCTAAAAATTTCGCGTTTTCGCTCCCCTAGGGTGCGGGTCCTCTGGGGGGCGCTATCCCTGGTATATCGGTGCAGAAAACGCGAAGATACAGTCAATTTTGAAAAAGTTACAGCCAAAAATGTGATTTTAATTAATGTATGCAGATAAATTCAGAGTAATTGCCAAAATTTCGGCTTAGGGGTAGTTTTTCGACTTCGACAAAAGTACCTACGTGTAGGGCTCGCGAATACGCGTCCAATGATATACTACACAACAATATCAGTAGAACTTTTGGAGTCGGTCACTATGGAGAAACGTCCACCTAAGGTGAATTTTTCTAAGTACAAAATTTTGATGAAATTGCAAAAGTGGTCTAAAAATTTCGCGTTTTCGCTCCCCTAGGGTGCGGGTCCTCTGGGGGGCGCTATCCCTGGTATATCGGTGCAGAAAACGCGAAGATACAGTCAATTTTGAAAAAGTTACAGCCAAAAATGTGATTTTAATTAATGTATGCAGATAAATTCAGAGTAATTGCCAAAATTTCGGCTTAGGGGTAGTTTTTCGACTTCGACAAAAGTACCTACGTGTAGGGCTCGCGAATACGCGTCCAATGATATACTACACAACAATATCAGTAGAACTTTTGGAGTCGGTCACTATGGAGAAACGTCCACCTAAGGTGAATTTTTCTAAGTACAAAATTTTGATGAAATTGCAAAAGTGGTCTAAAAATTTCGCGTTTTCGCTCCCCTAGGGTGCGGGTCCTCTGGGGGGCGCTATCCCTGGTATATCGGTGCAGAAAACGCGAAGATACAGTCAATTTTGAAAAAGTTACAGCCAAAAATGTGATTTTAATTAATGTATGCAGATAAATTCAGAGTAATTGCCAAAATTTCGGCTTAGGGGTAGTTTTTCGACTTCGACAAAAGTACCTACGTGTAGGGCTCGCGAATACGCGTCCAATGATATACTACACAACAATATCAGTAGAACTTTTGGAGTCGGTCACTATGGAGAAACGTCCACCTAAGGTGAATTTTTCTAAGTACAAAATTTTGATGAAATTGCAAAAGTGGTCTAAAAATTTCGCGTTTTCGCTCCCCTAGGGTGCGGGTCCTCTGGGGGGCGCTATCCCTGGTATATCGGTGCAGAAAACGCGAAGATACAGTCAATTTTGAAAAAGTTACAGCCAAAAATGTGATTTTAATTAATGTATGCGTGTAGGGCTCGCGAATACGCGTCCAATGATATACTACACAACAATATCAGTAGAACTTTTGGAGTCGGTCACTATGGAGAAACGTCCACCTAAGGTGAATTTTTCTAAGTACAAAATTTTGATGAAATTGCAAAAGTGGTCTAAAAATTTCGCGTTTTCGCTCCCCTAGGGTGCGGGTCCTCTGGGGGGCGCTATCCCTGGTATATCGGTGCAGAAAACGCGAAGATACAGTCAATTTTGAAAAAGTTACAGCCAAAAATGTGATTTTAATTAATGTATGCAGATAAATTCAGAGTAATTGCCAAAATTTCGGCTTAGGGGTAGTTTTTCGACTTCGACAAAAGTACCTACGTGTAGGGCTCGCGAATACGCGTCCAATGATATACTACACAACAATATCAGTAGAACTTTTGGAGTCGGTCACTATGGAGAAACGTCCACCTAAGGTGAATTTTTCTAAGTACAAAATTTTGATGAAATTGCAAAAGTGGTCTAAAAATTTCGCGTTTTCGCTCCCCTAGGGTGCGGGTCCTCTGGGGGGCGCTATCCCTGGTATATCGGTGCAGAAAACGCGAAGATACAGTCAATTTTGAAAAAGTTACAGCCAAAAATGTGATTTTAATTAATGTATGCAGATAAATTCAGAGTAATTGCCAAAATTTCGGCTTAGGGGTAGTTTTTCGACTTCGACAAAAGTACCTACGTGTAGGGCTCGCGAATACGCGTCCAATGATATACTACACAACAATATCAGTAGAACTTTTGGAGTCGGTCACTATGGAGAAACGTCCACCTAAGGTGAATTTTTCTAAGTACAAAATTTTGATGAAATTGCAAAAGTGGTCTAAAAATTTCGCGTTTTCGCTCCCCTAGGGTGCGGGTCCTCTGGGGGGCGCTATCCCTGGTATATCGGTGCAGAAAACGCGAAGATACAGTCAATTTTGAAAAAGTTACAGCCAAAAATGTGATTTTAATTAATGTATGCAGATAAATTCAGAGTAATTGCCAAAATTTCGGCTTAGGGGTAGTTTTTCGACTTCGACAAAAGTACCTACGTGTAGGGCTCGCGAATACGCGTCCAATGGTATGCTACACAAGTATGTCAGTAGAACTTTTGGAGTCGGTTAGGTTAGGTTAGGTTAGGTTAGGTTAGGTTAGGTTAGGTTAGGTTAGGTTAGGTTAGGTTAGGTTAGGTTAGGTTAGGTTAGGTTAGGTTAGGTTAGGTTAGGTTAGGTTAGGTTAGGTTAGGTTAGGTTAGGTTAGGTTAGGTTAGGTTAGGTTAGGTTAGGTTAGGTTAGGTTAGGTTAGGTTAGGTTAGGTTAGGTTAGGTTAGGTTAGGTTAGGTTAGGTTAGGTTAGGTTAGGTTAGGTTAGGTTAGGTTAGGTTAGGTTAGGTTAGGTTAGGTTAGGTTAGGTTAGGTTAGGTTAGGTTAGGTTAGGTTAGGTTAGGTTAGGTTAGGTTAGGTTAGGTTAGGTTAGGTTAGGTTAGGTTAGGTTAGGTTAGGTTAGGTTAGGTTAGGTTAGGTTAGGTTAGGTTAGGTTAGGTTAGGTTAGGTTAGGTTAGGTTAGGTTAGGTTAGGTTAGGTTAGGTTAGGTTAGGTTAGGTTAGGTTAGGTTAGGTTAGGTTAGGTTAGGTTAGGTTAGGTTAGGTTAGGTTAGGTTAGGTTAGGTTAGGTTAGGTTAGGTTAGGTTAGGTTAGGTTAGGTTAGGTTAGGTTAGGTTAGGTTAGGTTAGGTTAGGTTAGGTTAGGTTAGGTTAGGTTAGGTTAGGTTAGGTTAGGTTAGGTTAGGTTAGGTTAGGTTAGGTTAGGTTAGGTTAGGTTAGGTTAGGTTAGGTTAGGTTAGGTTAGGTTAGGTTAGGTTAGGTTAGGTTAGGTTAGGTTAGGTTAAGTTAGGTTAGGTTAGGTTAGGTTAGGTTAGGTTAGGTTAGGTTAGGTTAGGTTAGGTTAGGTTAGGTTAGGTTAGGTTAGGTTAGGTTAGGTTAGGTTAGGTTAGGTTAGGTTAGGTTAGGTTAGGTTAGGTTAGGTTAGGTTAGGTTAGGTTAGGTTAGGTTAGGTTAGGTTAGGTTAGGTTAGGTTAGGTTAGGTTAGGTTAGGTTAGGTTAGGTTAGGTTAGGTTAGGTTAGGTTAGGTTAGGTTAGGTTAGGTTAGGTTAGGTTAGGTTAGGTTAGGTTAGGTTAGGTTAGGTTAGGTTAGGTTAGGTTAGGTTAGGTTAGGTTAGGTTAGGTTAGGTTAGGTTAGGTTAGGTTAGGTTAGGTTAGGTTAGGTTAGGTTAGGTTAGGTTAGGTTAGGTTAGGTTAGGTTAGGTTAGGTTAGGTTAGGTTAGGTTAGGTTAGGTTAGGTTAGGTTAGGTTAGGTTAGGTTAGGTTAGGTTAGGTTAGGTTAGGTTAGGTTAGGTTAGGTTAGGTTAGGTTAGGTTAGGTTAGGTTAGGTTAGGTTAGGTTAGGTTAGGTTAGGTTAGGTTAGGTTAGGTTAGGTTAGGTTAGGTTAGGTTAGGTTAGGTTAGGTTAGGTTAGGTTAGGTTAGGTTAGGTTAGGTTAGGTTAGGTTAGGTTAGGTTAGGTTAGGTTAGGTTAGGTTAGGTTAGGTTAGGTTAGGTTAGGTTAGGTTAGGTTAGGTTAGGTTAGGTTAGGTTAGGTTAGGTTAGGTTAGGTTAGGTTAGGTTAGGTTAGGTTAGGTTAGGTTAGGTTAGGTTAGGTTAGGTTAGGTTAGGTTAGGTTAGGTTAGGTTAGGTTAGGTTAGGTTAGGTTAGGTTAGGTTAGGTTAGGTTAGGTTAGGTTAGGTTAGGTTAGGTTAGGTTAGGTTAGGTTAGGTTAGGTTAGGTTAGGTTAGGTTAGGTTAGGTTAGGTTAGGTTAGGTTAGGTTAGGTTAGGTTAGGTTAGGTTAGGTTAGGTTAGGTTAGGTTAGGTTAGGTTAGGTTAGGTTAGGTTAGGTTAGGTTAGGTTAGGTTAGGTTAGGTTAGGTTAGGTTAGGTTAGGTTAGGTTAGGTTAGGTTAGGTTAGGTTAGGTTAGGTTAGGTTAGGTTAGGTTAGGTTAGGTTAGGTTAGGTTAGGTTAGGTTAGGTTAGGTTAGGTTAGGTTAGGTTAGGTTAGGTTAGGTTAGGTTAGGTTAGGTTAGGTTAGGTTAGGTTAGGTTAGGTTAGGTTAGGTTAGGTTAGGTTAGGTTAGGTTAGGTTAGGTTAGGTTAGGTTAGGTTAGGTTAGGTTAGGTTAGGTTAGGTTAGGTTAGGTTAGGTTAGGTTAGGTTAGGTTAGGTTAGGTTGGGTTAGTTTAGGTTAGGTTAGGTTAGGTTAGGTTAGGTTAGGTTAGGTTAGGTTAGGTTAGGTTAGGTTAGGTTAGGTTAGGTTAGGTTAGGTTAGGTTAGGTTAGGTTAGGTTAGGTTAGGTTAGGTTAGGTTAGGTTAGGTTAGGTTAGGTTAGGTTAGGTTAGGTTAGGTTAGGTTAGGTTAGGTTAGGTTAGGTTAGGTTAGGTTAGGTTAGGTTAGGTTAGGTTAGGTTAGGTTAGGTTAGGTTAGGTTAGGTTAGGTTAGGTTAGGTTAGGTTAGGTTAGGTTAGGTTAGGTTAGGTTAGGTTAGGTTAGGTTAGGTTAGGTTAGGTTAGGTTAGGTTAGGTTAGGTTAGGTTAGGTTAGGTTAGGTTAGGTTAGGTTAGGTTAGGTTAGGTTAGGTTAGGTTAGGTTAGGTTAGGTTAGGTTAGGTTAGGTTAGGTTAGGTTAGGTTAGGTTAGGTTAGGTTAGGTTAGGTTAGGTTAGGTTAGGTTAGGTTAGGTTAGGTTAGGTTAGGTTAGGTTAGGTTAGGTTAGGTTAGGTTAGGTTAGGTTAGGTTAGGTTAGGTTAGGTTAGGTTAGGTTAGGTTAGGTTAGGTTAGGTTAGGTTAGGTTAGGTTAGGTTAGGTTAGGTTAGGTTAGGTTAGGTTAGGTTAGGTTAGGTTAGGTTAGGTTAGGTTAGGTTAGGTTAGGTTAGGTTAGGTTAGGTTAGGTTAGGTTAGGTTAGGTTAGGTTAGGTTAGGTTAGGTTAGGTTAGGTTAGGTTAGGTTAGGTTAGGTTAGGTTAGGTTAGGTTAGGTTAGGTTAGGTTAGGTTAGGTTAGGTTAGGTTAGGTTAGGTTAGGTTAGGTTAGGTTAGGTTAGGTTAGGTTAGGTTAGGTTAGGTTAGGTTAGGTTAGGTTAGGTTAGGTTAGGTTAGGTTAGGTTAGGTTAGGTTAGGTTAGGTTAGGTTAGGTTAGGTTAGGTTAGGTTAGGTTAGGTTAGGTTAGGTTAGGTTAGGTTAGGTTAGGTTAGGTTAGGTTAGGTTAGGTTAGGTTAGGTTAGGTTAGGTTAGGTTAGGTTAGGTTAGGTTAGGTTAGGTTAGGTTAGGTTAGGTTAGGTTAGGTTAGGTTAGGTTAGGTTAGGTTAGGTTAGGTTAGGTTAGGTTAGGTTAGGTTAGGTTAGGTTAGGTTAGGTTAGGTTAGGTTAGGTTAGGTTAGGTTAGGTTAGGTTAGGTTAGGTTAGGTTAGGTTAGGTTAGGTTAGGTTAGGTTAGGTTAGGTTAGGTTAGGTTAGGTTAGGTTAGGTTAGGTTAGGTTAGGTTAGGTTAGGTTAGGTTAGGTTAGGTTAGGTTAGGTTAGGTTAGGTTAGGTTAGGTTAGGTTAGGTTAGGTTAGGTTAGGTTAGGTTAGGTTAGGTTAGGTTAGGTTAGGTTAGGTTAGGTTAGGTTAGGTTAGGTTAGGTTAGGTTAGGTTAGGTTAGGTTAGGTTAGGTTAGGTTAGGTTAGGTTAGGTTAGGTTAGGTTAGGTTAGGTTAGGTTAGGTTAGGTTAGGTTAGGTTAGGTTAGGTTAGGTTAGGTTAGGTTAGGTTAGGTTAGGTTAGGTTAGGTTAGGTTAGGTTAGGTTAGGTTAGGTTAGGTTAGGTTAGGTTAGGTTAGGTTAGGTTAGGTTAGGTTAGGTTAGGTTAGGTTAGGTTAGGTTAGGTTAGGTTAGGTTAGGTTAGGTTAGGTTAGGTTAGGTTAGGTTAGGTTAGGTTAGGTTAGGTTAGGTTAGGTTAGGTTAGGTTAGGTTAGGTTAGGTTAGGTTAGGTTAGGTTAGGTTAGGTTAGGTTAGGTTAGGTTAGGTTAGGTTAGGTTAGGTTAGGTTAGGTTAGGTTAGGTTAGGTTAGGTTAGGTTAGGTTAGGTTAGGTTAGGTTAGGTTAGGTTAGGTTAGGTTAGGTTAGGTTAGGTTAGGTTAGGTTAGGTTAGGTTAGGTTAGGTTAGGTTAGGTTAGGTTAGGTTAGGTTAGGTTAGGTTAGGTTAGGTTAGGTTAGGTTAGGTTAGGTTAGGTTAGGTTAGGTTAGGTTAGGTTAGGTTAGGTTAGGTTAGGTTAGGTTAGGTTAGGTTAGGTTAGGTTAGGTTAGGTTAGGTTAGGTTAGGTTAGGTTAGGTTAGGTTAGGTTAGGTTAGGTTAGGTTAGGTTAGGTTAGGTTAGGTTAGGTTAGGTTAGGTTAGGTTAGGTTAGGTTAGGTTAGGTTAGGTTAGGTTAGGTTAGGTTAGGTTAGGTTAGGTTAGGTTAGGTTAGGTTAGGTTAGGTTAGGTTAGGTTAGGTTAGGTTAGGTTAGGTTAGGTTAGGTTAGGTTAGGTTAGGTTAGGTTAGGTTAGGTTAGGTTAGGTTAGGTTAGGTTAGGTTAGGTTAGGTTAGGTTAGGTTAGGTTAGGTTAGGTTAGGTTAGGTTAGGTTAGGTTAGGTTAGGTTAGGTTAGGTTAGGTTAGGTTAGGTTAGGTTAGGTTAGGTTAGGTTAGGTTAGGTTAGGTTAGGTTAGGTTAGGTTAGGTTAGGTTAGGTTAGGTTAGGTTAGGTTAGGTTAGGTTAGGTTAGGTTAGGTTAGGTTAGGTTAGGTTAGGTTAGGTTAGGTTAGGTTAGGTTAGGTTAGGTTAGGTTAGGTTAGGTTAGGTTAGGTTAGGTTAGGTTAGGTTAGGTTAGGTTAGGTTAGGTTAGGTTAGGTTAGGTTAGGTTAGGTTAGGTTAGGTTAGGTTAGGTTAGGTTAGGTTAGGTTAGGTTAGGTTAGGTTAGGTTAGGTTAGGTTAGGTTAGGTTAGGTTAGGTTAGGTTAGGTTAGGTTAGGTTAGGTTAGGTTAGGTTAGGTTAGGTTAGGTTAGGTTAGGTTAGGTTAGGTTAGGTTAGGTTAGGTTAGGTTAGGTTAGGTTAGGTTAGGTTAGGTTAGGTTAGGTTAGGTTAGGTTAGGTTAGGTTAGGTTAGGTTAGGTTAGGTTAGGTTAGGTTAGGTTAGGTTAGGTTAGGTTAGGTTAGGTTAGGTTAGGTTAGGTTAGGTTAGGTTAGGTTAGGTTAGGTTAGGTTAGGTTAGGTTAGGTTAGGTTAGGTTAGGTTAGGTTAGGTTAGGTTAGGTTAGGTTAGGTTAGGTTAGGTTAGGTTAGGTTAGGTTAGGTTAGGTTAGGTTAGGTTAGGTTAGGTTAGGTTAGGTTAGGTTAGGTTAGGTTAGGTTAGGTTAGGTTAGGTTAGGTTAGGTTAGGTTAGGTTAGGTTAGGTTAGGTTAGGTTAGGTTAGGTTAGGTTAGGTTAGGTTAGGTTAGGTTAGGTTAGGTTAGGTTAGGTTAGGTTAGGTTAGGTTAGGTTAGGTTAGGTTAGGTTAGGTTAGGTTAGGTTAGGTTAGGTTAGGTTAGGTTAGGTTAGGTTAGGTTAGGTTAGGTTAGGTTAGGTTAGGTTAGGTTAGGTTAGGTTAGGTTAGGTTAGGTTAGGTTAGGTTAGGTTAGGTTAGGTTAGGTTAGGTTAGGTTAGGTTAGGTTAGGTTAGGTTAGGTTAGGTTAGGTTAGGTTAGGTTAGGTTAGGTTAGGTTAGGTTAGGTTAGGTTAGGTTAGGTTAGGTTAGGTTAGGTTAGGTTAGGTTAGGTTAGGTTAGGTTAGGTTAGGTTAGGTTAGGTTAGGTTAGGTTAGGTTAGGTTAGGTTAGGTTAGGTTAGGTTAGGTTAGGTTAGGTTAGGTTAGGTTAGGTTAGGTTAGGTTAGGTTAGGTTAGGTTAGGTTAGGTTAGGTTAGGTTAGGTTAGGTTAGGTTAGGTTAGGTTAGGTTAGGTTAGGTTAGGTTAGGTTAGGTTAGGTTAGGTTAGGTTAGGTTAGGTTAGGTTAGGTTAGGTTAGGTTAGGTTAGGTTAGGTTAGGTTAGGTTAGGTTAGGTTAGGTTAGGTTAGGTTAGGTTAGGTTAGGTTAGGTTAGGTTAGGTTAGGTTAGGTTAGGTTAGGTTAGGTTAGGTTAGGTTAGGTTAGGTTAGGTTAGGTTAGGTTAGGTTAGGTTAGGTTAGGTTAGGTTAGGTTAGGTTAGGTTAGGTTAGGTTAGGTTAGGTTAGGTTAGGTTAGGTTAGGTTAGGTTAGGTTAGGTTAGGTTAGGTTAGGTTAGGTTAGGTTAGGTTAGGTTAGGTTAGGTTAGGTTAGGTTAGGTTAGGTTAGGTTAGGTTAGGTTAGGTTAGGTTAGGTTAGGTTAGGTTAGGTTAGGTTAGGTTAGGTTAGGTTAGGTTAGGTTAGGTTAGGTTAGGTTAGGTTAGGTTAGGTTAGGTTAGGTTAGGTTAGGTTAGGTTAGGTTAGGTTAGGTTAGGTTAGGTTAGGTTAGGTTAGGTTAGGTTAGGTTAGGTTAGGTTAGGTTAGGTTAGGTTAGGTTAGGTTAGGTTAGGTTAGGTTAGGTTAGGTTAGGTTAGGTTAGGTTAGGTTAGGTTAGGTTAGGTTAGGTTAGGTTAGGTTAGGTTAGGTTAGGTTAGGTTAGGTTAGGTTAGGTTAGGTTAGGTTAGGTTAGGTTAGGTTAGGTTAGGTTAGGTTAGGTTAGGTTAGGTTAGGTTAGGTTAGGTTAGGTTAGGTTAGGTTAGGTTAGGTTAGGTTAGGTTAGGTTAGGTTAGGTTAGGTTAGGTTAGGTTAGGTTAGGTTAGGTTAGGTTAGGTTAGGTTAGGTTAGGTTAGGTTAGGTTAGGTTAGGTTAGGTTAGGTTAGGTTAGGTTAGGTTAGGTTAGGTTAGGTTAGGTTAGGTTAGGTTAGGTTAGGTTAGGTTAGGTTAGGTTAGGTTAGGTTAGGTTAGGTTAGGTTAGGTTAGGTTAGGTTAGGTTAGGTTAGGTTAGGTTAGGTTAGGTTAGGTTAGGTTAGGTTAGGTTAGGTTAGGTTAGGTTAGGTTAGGTTAGGTTAGGTTAGGTTAGGTTAGGTTAGGTTAGGTTAGGTTAGGTTAGGTTAGGTTAGGTTAGGTTAGGTTAGGTTAGGTTAGGTTAGGTTAGGTTAGGTTAGGTTAGGTTAGGTTAGGTTAGGTTAGGTTAGGTTAGGTTAGGTTAGGTTAGGTTAGGTTAGGTTAGGTTAGGTTAGGTTAGGTTAGGTTAGGTTAGGTTAGGTTAGGTTAGGTTAGGTTAGGTTAGGTTAGGTTAGGTTAGGTTAGGTTAGGTTAGGTTAGGTTAGGTTAGGTTAGGTTAGGTTAGGTTAGGTTAGGTTAGGTTAGGTTAGGTTAGGTTAGGTTAGGTTAGGTTAGGTTAGGTTAGGTTAGGTTAGGTTAGGTTAGGTTAGGTTAGGTTAGGTTAGGTTAGGTTAGGTCAGGTTAGGTTAGGTTAGGTTAGGTTAGGTTAGGTTAGGTTAGGTTAGGTTAGGTTAGGTTAGGTTAGGTTAGGTTAGGTCAGGTTAGGTTAGGTTAGGTTAGGTTAGGTTAGGTTAGGTTAGGTTAGGTTAGGTTAGGTTAGGTTAGGTTAGGTTAGGTTAGGTTAGGTTAGGTTAGGTTAGGTTAGGTTAGGTTAGGTTAGGTTAGGTTAGGTTAGGTTAGGTTAGGTTAGGTTAGGTTAGGTTAGGTTAGGTTAGGTTAGGTTAGGTTAGGTTAGGTTAGGTTAGGTTAGGTTAGGTTAGGTTAGGTTAGGTTAGGTTAGGTTAGGTTAGGTTAGGTTAGGTTAGGTTAGGTTAGGTTAGGTTAGGTTAGGTTAGGTTAGGTTAGGTTAGGTTAGGTTAGGTTAGGTTAGGTTAGGTTAGGTTAGGTTAGGTTAGGTTAGGTTAGGTTAGGTTAGGTTAGGTTAGGTTAGGTTAGGTTAGGTTAGGTTAGGTTAGGTTAGGTTAGGTTAGGTTAGGTTAGGTTAGGTTAGGTTAGGTTAGGTTAGGTTAGGTTAGGTTAGGTTAGGTTAGGTTAGGTTAGGTTAGGTTAGGTTAGGTTAGGTTAGGTTAGGTTAGGTTAGGTTAGGTTAGGTTAGGTTAGGTTAGGTTAGGTTAGGTTAGGTTAGGTTAGGTTAGGTTAGGTTAGGTTAGGTTAGGTTAGGTTAGGTTAGGTTAGGTTAGGTTAGGTTAGGTTAGGTTAGGTTAGGTTAGGTTAGGTTAGGTTAGGTTAGGTTAGGTTAGGTTAGGTTAGGTTAGGTTAGGTTAGGTTAGGTTAGGTTAGGTTAGGTTAGGTTAGGTTAGGTTAGGTTAGGTTAGGTTAGGTTAGGTTAGGTTAGGTTAGGTTAGGTTAGGTTAGGTTAGGTTAGGTTAGGTTAGGTTAGGTTAGGTTAGGTTAGGTTAGGTTAGGTTAGGTTAGGTTAGGTTAGGTTAGGTTAGGTTAGGTTAGGTTAGGTTAGGTTAGGTTAGGTTAGGTTAGGTTAGGTTAGGTTAGGTTAGGTTAGGTTAGGTTAGGTTAGGTTAGGTTAGGTTAGGTTAGGTTAGGTTAGGTTAGGTTAGGTTAGGTTAGGTTAGGTTAGGTTAGGTTAGGTTAGGTTAGGTTAGGTTAGGTTAGGTTAGGTTAGGTTAGGTTAGGTTAGGTTAGGTTAGGTTAGGTTAGGTTAGGTTAGGTTAGGTTAGGTTAGGTTAGGTTAGGTTAGGTTAGGTTAGGTTAGGTTAGGTTAGGTTAGGTTAGGTTAGGTTAGGTTAGGTTAGGTTAGGTTAGGTTAGGTTAGGTTAGGTTAGGTTAGGTTAGGTTAGGTTAGGTTAGGTTAGGTTAGGTTAGGTTAGGTTAGGTTAGGTTAGGTTAGGTTAGGTTAGGTTAGGTTAGGTTAGGTTAGGTTAGGTTAGGTTAGGTTAGGTTAGGTTAGGTTAGGTTAGGTTAGGTTAGGTTAGGTTAGGTTAGGTTAGGTTAGGTTAGGTTAGGTTAGGTTAGGTTAGGTTAGGTTAGGTTAGGTTAGGTTAGGTTAGGTTAGGTTAGGTTAGGTTAGGTTAGGTTAGGTTAGGTTAGGTTAGGTTAGGTTAGGTTAGGTTAGGTTAGGTTAGGTTAGGTTAGGTTAGGTTAGGTTAGGTTAGGTTAGGTTAGGTTAGGTTAGGTTAGGTTAGGTTAGGTTAGGTTAGGTTAGGTTAGGTTAGGTTAGGTTAGGTTAGGTTAGGTTAGGTTAGGTTAGGTTAGGTTAGGTTAGGTTAGGTTAGGTTAGGTTAGGTTAGGTTAGGTTAGGTTAGGTTAGGTTAGGTTAGGTTAGGTTAGGTTTTTTTTTTTTTTTTTTTTTTTTTTTTTTTTTTTTTTTTTTTTTTTTTTTTTTTTTTTTTTTTTTTTTTTTTTTTTTTCCGCTTTCCCTCTGACATGGTGGTCAGAGCCTGTTTTTACTTTATTTTGAAGTATTTACCAAATGAAAAAATTTAAGTTTAAGGTAGTGTTAAGTTTATCTAGATTAAATTTTATTTTCCTATTTTTTTTTAAAACGATTAATTTTGAATTTTGAATTTCGAGAAGTATTACAGTCTATCTTATTTTTATGTTAATGTATATTCCAAATTTTTGAGCGGTGTGTGTATTATATGCGACTTACTTTTACAACAGCAACAGTTTTTGTATCTATTTTTCAATCGTGAAAGTTTGAGGTGACAATTTTGGGGTATCATGTATTTTTGGTTTGTGTACGTTTTGTGTGTGTTTTGTGAATGGTGTATGTGGTTTTTATTATGTTTGGGGTATATATTCTGCTATAATATATATTCAACATAATTTTTGTGCCTGTTTATTTATTAGTGTCTAATAAACAATGTTCAGTGCATTGTGTTGTTGAATGTGTGTATGTGTAAGGGTGTGATGTGTGTACGTAAGTAGTTTTGTTTGTGTGTATTTAGTGTTATGTTTAAGTATTTTTGTATTTGTGTGTTGGTCTGAAATGTATCTGTTATTTTTCGGTATTGCCTTGAACAAGAGAATCTGTGTTAATTCGAGCGACGTCGGTACAATTGAAGCACTTGAATTTTTTGGGCACTGCGTGGGTTGCTTGTGGGTTTTGGCTTGCTTTGTCTTCTTAAGTGGAGGGGCATGATAATCATGGCTCCTATCCATTTGGTTACGCGCATCGAACTCTTCCACTCGAAACCCCCGCAGTTACCGCGTGGGTTCTCTTGCTGTTCGGCAATGTCAGTGTTTGTCACCTCAGCAGTACGCAGTCGTGGCCCTCGCCAGTGCGTCCCACCTCCGCCTGATCGGACAGTCCTGACTGAAGGCGCTGTGTCCTGCCTGCTCCATCTTTGCTTTCGTGCAATTACAGCATTTTGGAGCGGCACCAGCGGTCCAGTCAGGACAGTCCGACTTTTTGTGGGGCCCGGCACAATGACTGCACTTTTCCGTGGTTTCCGTACAAAAGCGCCGGCCATGGCCATACCCCAGGCAGAGGGAGCACTGTACGAGAGGCGACTGGTCTGCTACTCTGAC
>LR990192.1:17062500-17069495 GCA_905147375.1 Hylaea fasciaria | reverse complement strand
GGAATTTTTCAAACTTAAATCTTAAATAACTCGTAAACGGAGCGAGATACAGTAATTCTGGCTAAAGTTTCGAGTATACTACTATCGTAGTATACGAGAAGTCCCTTATTTATTTATTCTCAAAATTTTGCACCCCCCCCCTTTAAGATCGGACGTCATCAATTTTCAAATACCCGTAAAAAATAGAAACAATTAACAATTAAAAATTTTTCCGTTATAAAATACATATAGAAAAATAGCTTGTAAAAACCACCCCAAAAAATTTTTAAAATTACAACCCCTTATATTAAATAGAAATAAAAATATTTTAAAAATTCACTTATAATACAATTTTATTTAACTACCGAACGGATAATAAATCTAAAATAATTAAAACAATTTTTCAACATTTTTCACCCTCTCACCCCTATTTTTAGAAACCTTTGAAATTTAAAACTCAAATAACTCGGAAACGGTGAGAGATAGCTAAGTTCTGAGCACAAAACCTATATACTATATATATAGTATCTAGCCTAGTCTAAAATAACCACCTTAACTCAACCCCCCCCCCCCCCCAAAAATTTTCACCCCCCCCCCACATTTTTGACAAATAGTATCTCTGCAACCCGTACTTATAACTGACGAGTTTTCTCAAGACAAACAAAACTACTTACCTGACTGGACACCTGGACGACTCTACATAGAGTCAGGGAAGAGTGGAATTTGGACATCAATTGACGACCACTCACGGGACTCGGCAACTGCAACGCTGTGTACCTGAAACAAAAAGAAGAAATTAGCCCTAATATTAATTCACAACCCCTTCTGTTAATCACTTACCTGACTGGACACCTGGACTGACTTTATATACACTTGAAGAACACTGCAGACAGCACCATAGTAGGAACCTGGAACAAAAAAGATAAATTAGATTAGATTAAATAAAAACCAGATAAAGAGCATGGACTCTGGTTCAAGGACAACCAATAGGGACAGCAGGGTCAAGCAGCTGAAGCGGGCGCTTGCTGGATGTACTTCGGATGTGGTGCCTGTCGCTGGAGCGTCGGCGTCGGGGCCGGCGTCGGTGTTGCCGCCGCCGTCGGCGTCGGCGTCGGCGTCGAGGCGGACCTCGGCGTCGGCGTCGGGGCTGGCGCCGGTGTTACCACCGCTGTCGGCGTCGGCGTCGGCGTCGAGGCGGACCCCGGCGTCGGCGTCGGTGCCGGCGTCGGCGTCGGCGTTGGCTTCGACGTCGGCGTCGGCATCGTCGTCGTCACTGCGTGGGGGCCTGCTCGGGCCATCGGCGGTGAGTGGGGGCATGTTCACGTCCATCACAGCAGTTGTGGCGGGTGCTGTCTCCCATTCTGCAGAGATGGAGCCCTCAACTCAGCCGTCGTTGCCTTCGCTGCCGGATGGCGCGGGGGAGGAGGATGAGGAGGAGGACTTCTCCAGGCCATCCAGGATGTCCCTGGCCAACGCGGGCTCTAGCGAGGCCGCGGAGGCGAGCAGGGCTGTCCTGGACGCTAAGACGGCACTGGAGGGGAAATCTGCGGGAAACCTTAGCAGAAAGGTAAGGGAGCTGGTCGTCGCGAAACTATACAGAATGCAGGAATTGGTCCTGGGTCAGGTGGAGGCCAACTCTAAACTGCAGGAGCGGGTCTCCGAGCTGGAACGCGACAGGGGCCAATTGGCTAGGAGCCTCGAGGCTGAGGCCCGGAGATACGTACAGGCTTTAGAGCAAATAGCTGACAAGAACTCCGCTCACTTCAAACTTGCTGAGGCGGCTCAGCGGCGGGCCAGTGACAGCCTGGAGGTCCTATGCCGGCAGGCTGAGGCCACCAGGCTGTTACTGTCCCACGATTTGGTGGAGCCACTTGATAGGTTGGGGAGGACAGTGGATGTCGTGGCGAGGGATGTCCAGAGGGTTATTGGTGCGGAACCAGGATTGGGGTTGGAGCTGGTCACGGGCCAGCTCGCCGAACAGGTTGACGCCCTTAAGGTGGAAGTTGCGGGAGTTCGAGACCTGCGGGGAGCGGTTGGAGCGGAGCCGGGTGTAGAGTTGGAGGGTGTCGTTCGGCGCCTGGCCGAGCGGGTCGATGTCCTCAGGACGGAGGTCGCGGGAGGTAAGACTGCGACTCCTCGTGCGGCGCCTGCGACTGCAGAGGATGACGAGGGCTGGCAGGTGCAGGGGCCGAGGCGTGGACACCGGGGGCCGAGGTCTCCTGGGCCGTGTGCGGGGGTCGCCATCACACCGCGGTACACAATGCTGGTGGAGTCGGTTGACCCGCGTCACACGGGCCAGGAGATCGTCGACAAAGTTAAGGAGGGTGTCGATGTTATAGGCCTGGGGGTGGGAGTTACCGGTGTGCGACGGTGCCGAAATAGCAGGGTGGCTATTACTGTGAATTCAGAGGCTGACATGCGGCGTATGGGGTCTGCGATTGCGGAGATGGGCGGTGGGCTCTCGGTTACGGTGCCGAGGCAGAGGAGGCCGTTGCTCCGGCTGCTCGGGGTTGCTCCGGACCTGAGTGATGCTAGGGTTCAGGATGCCATTCTGAGCCAGAACGCCGACATGCTGGCGGCCGTGGAGCCGGCTGACAGGCCGGTTAAGGTCGTCAGGCGGACCAGGGGCCGTCAGGGCGTGGTCCAGAATGTCATCCTGGAGGTTCATCCGCGGGTCTGGAGTGCCCTGAGAAATAGGAGGGTTCGGTTGGGGTACCAGGTGGTGCTGGCGGTGGATCAGTCTCCGCTACTGCAGTGCTACCGGTGCCTTGGATTCTCTCATCGTGCGAGGGAGTGCAGGGCACCGGAGCCGCGGTGCGGGTACTGCTCGGTCGCGGGGCATGATACCAGAGACTGCCCCGGTCGGGATGGGTCGCCGTGCTGCACCAATTGCGTGTCTAAGGGGGTGACAGGCGCTGACTCTCGTCACCCAGCGTATAGCGCCGATTGTCCGGAGTGGATGAAGTGGGACCGGTTGGCGAGGGTGGGCGTCAGTTATTGCTGAGGGCACGCAGGTGGACACCACTGTTGGTCGGCTGCGCTTCGTGCAGGCGAATCTTGGCCGCGGGCAGATTGCCTCGAGGGAGTGCCTCCATGAGGCTGGTAGGCTGGGGGTTACTGCCCTGCTCCTCCAGGAGCCTTATGTGGGATCCACGGGGACCTTTTCCACCACAAATCGCGTGATACAGTTTGCCGGTACGGCCGATAATCCGGTTAAGGCGGCCATCGTTGTCATTGATCCCAGGGTGCAGGTCATTGTAAATTCTTTGAGGGTTTCACAGAACATCGCAAGCGTTATGCTGCAGGTGGGTGTTTTTAAGCTGGGTTTGGTCAGCATATACATGCAGGGCAGTCAACCCATGGAACCTTACCTGCAGGAAGTGCGAAGAGCTGTTGCAGCGTTTGGTGCGGTGCCCTATATCCTTGCGGGCGATGTCAATGCCTACAGTCCTTGGTGGGGTTGCGAGGCTGAGGATGAGAGAGGTGGGTTGTTTGTGGAGTTTGCGGCGCAGTTGGATGTGCAGGTAGTGAATGTGGGGAGGGTGCCCACCTACTACCAGTGGAGAGGTGATGTGCTCTACAGCAGCATTGTTGACGTCACTGCCTGCTCAGCTGGCATCTACGGTAGAGTGGAGAATTGGAGGGTTGATGCTGACCTCGTGAGCCACTCCGATCACAGGGCGATCCGGTTTGAGGTCTCCACGGTGAGGGACGATTTGACTGTGCCGGTCATAGGGACACGGCGATACAACACCCGCAAGGCCAAATGGACAGAGTTTGGAGAGGCGGTCCTGCCAGGACTCTTGGAGGTGGCTCGGGAAGCTGAGGAGCTGGTAGAGGATGCCAGAGAGCTGATAGACGGAGCGGTTAGGCGGTATGAGGATGTGCTGCACTCGGCCTGCAGGGCGGCTATTCCACCTGTAAGGGCGAAGTTGCCTCGTGGTGCTCCATGGTGGAATGCCGAGCTGGACGAGAGAAAAAGAAAAGTGAGGAGGCTGAGGTGCAGGATAAGGTGTGCAAGGGCGGACAGAAGGGCGCACGTGATCCAGGATTACCTCCAGGAGAAGGAGAGATATAGGGAGGACATTCGGGCGGCGGTCACAGAGAGTTGGAAGAAGTTATGTGCCAGCCAGGAGAGGGAGGATGTCTGGAATAGGATCTACAGGATACTGAGGAGGGGGCCCAGCTGCTCTATGGACCATCTGCTCTTGTCTCCGGTGACGGGTGGTGCTTTGACGCCGGAGGAGTCAGCATGTCTCCTGGCACGCACCTTCTATCCGGAGGACGATCCGGATGATGATGATGAGGAGCACCACCAGCTCAGATTAGCTATGGAGCAGGCCAGGGACGAGAGACGGTCAGTGGTGGCGGGTCTTGTAGAGTTCACTGGGTGTGAGCTGGATGCAGTTTTCCGGAGCATGAACCCCAACAAGGCACCGGGGGGGGATGGGCTGACCTCTGATATCTGCAGCGCGGCCTATAGAGCTAGTCCGGGTGCCTTGTTGGGCTTGTACAACAGATGCTTGAGATTGGGGTACTTCCCAACAGCTTGGAAGCTGGCTACCGTCAAAGTAATTCCCAAGCCGGGAAAGGATCCAGTGCGTCCGCGGTCGTACCGCCCGATTGGCCTGCTGCCGGTTCATGGCAAGGCACTGGAGAAGCTCTTCGTCAACCGTCTGCAGTGGCAGCTTGGCAACGAGCGTAAACTGAGCAGCTTGCAGTATGGGTTCACCCCGCAGGTCAGCGCGGAGGACGCCCTTTATGACGCAGTGGCCCTCATACGGCGTGGGGTCAAGGATGGGAAGCTGGTTGCTGTTCTGTCCCTGGACATTGAAGGGGCATTTGACAACGCGTGGTGGCCGGCCATTTTGGGGCAGCTTGCGGATATGGCGGTGGCGGAACCTGTGCTGCACCTCATTTGCAGCTACCTGGAGGGCAGGCGAATCTCCCTGAAGTATGCGGGGGCGGAGGTGATCAAGGAGACTAGCAGAGGATGCATCCAGGGCTCCACTTGTGGCCCAATCTTGTGGAATGTCCAGCTAGATGTTCTGCTGAGGGAGGCTAAAGCTTTGGGGGTTCATCTGCAAGCCTATGCAGATGACCTTCTCATTGTTGTGGCAGCGCAGACGACGGAGGATTTGGAGAGGCTTTCCTGTTCTGCCCTGGACTGTGTGGCGCGATGGGCTAAGTCCAGGAAGATGAAGTTGGCGCCGGACAAGACCCAGGCCATATTAGTCACCAGGAAGCTGATCTACGCTGAGCCTAGACTGCGGATGGGGCAAGTTGAGATCCCGTTCGGGACGCATCTCAAGGTGCTGGGCGTAACGCTGGACCGTAATTTGAGCTTCGCCAAGCACCTGGACAACGTGTATGAGAAGGCCTGCTCGTTGTATAAGATGGTTTCCAGGGCTGCTCGCGCCCAGTGGGGCCTCAACTCGGAAGTGGTGCGCACCATTTACATGGCGGTGGTGGAGCCCGTGGTCCTGTATGCGGCTGCGGTTTGGGCACCGGTAGCTGGAAAAGTCTATGCTCGGAAGAAGCTGGACAAAATCACCAGGCAGTTCGCGATCAGGGTCTCCAAGTCCCACTGCACTGTATCCATGATGGCGGGCGCAGTACTGGCAGGGATACTGCCGCTGGCGCTGAGGGCGGCTGAGCAGTTGGCGTTGTACGAGGTCAAGAGGGGTGGGCCGATGCTGCAGCTGCCGGACCGACTGTTGCAGAGGAGGATCAGCCCTTTTGATCTCCCGCATCCGGCCGATAGGCGTCGAGTGGAGTATGGCGTAGTAGAGACGGAGGCGGAGGTGGCTGCCATCGGTGACGAGTATCCGCTTGTCTTCACGGATGGAAGCAAGTTGGAAGGGAAGGTTGGCGGTGCGGTCTCACTGTGGGAGGGTGGCGTGGAGCGGCGAACTGCGAAGTTTCGGCTCGAGGACTACTGCAGCGTCTACCAGTCGGAGCTGTGCGCTTTGGTTAGGGCCTTGGAGCTGGTGGGGTCGATGAGGCTTCGTGGCGCCAGCGTTCTCAGTGACTCTAGGTCTGCGCTTGAAGCCATTGCAGATCCGGGGGCTCTGCATCCTCTGGTGGCGCGGGTGCGAGGATTGCTGGCGAATCACATTAACAGCGGCAAGACGGTGCGATTTTATTGGGTACGAGCGCACGTGGGAGTCACTGGAAATGAGAGGGCGGATGAGCTGGCGAAGGACGCGGCGCTGCACAATAGGCAGGCGCCTTTTTACGACGCTTACCCTCTCTCCTTCGCTAAGCGCCTCATCAGGGACTCTACTTTGGTGGCTTGGCAGGAACAGTACACGGCGGCGGAGACTGGTGCCACCACGAAGATCTTCTTCCCGGATGTGCGGGTCGCACATAAGGTCGTCGCGAATCTGGGGATGACGAATCTGCGGGCTCAATTGTTGACGGGGCACGGCGGTTTCAGGCAGTACTTGCACAGATTCAAATTGTGTGCTGCGCCGGTCTGTCCATGTGACGGGCAGACTGGCGAGACCGTCGTGCACGTCCTGGTTGAGTGTCCGAGATTCGGAGTCCTCAGGTTTGACTGTGAAAACAAATTAGGATTAGTGCTAAGTAGGAATAATTTGGCAACAGTGATCAATGACAACGATAGCCGTTTCACGTTCCTTGAGTATGCCGAGGCGGTAGTTGCCAAAGTTGCGAGAGCAAATGGCTCTACCGTCTAGAAAGAATTAATGTGAATATGTAAAACTTGTTACTTGTTGAATTGATATAAATTGATGATGAATTTAAAAGGATTGGTGAATGTTAAATAATAATTTTAGAATAAAATAATTGAATATTGTGTAATTATAATGTCTCTATTCGGGCCCTAACTTAAATTGATTATATTGTGCAAATTTCTTTTTTCTTCTTATTTCTGATTATATTGGCTAATTTTGTAATTTATTGAAGTGGAATGTTAATTGTTAGAAATTGTAATTGTAATGCATTAAATGATTAACTGAAATGTATGAATTTGAATATTTTGTTTAATGAAC